>JAMLFT010012053.1:0-10672 GCA_026544285.1 Pachyrhizus erosus | reverse complement strand
TATTAATATTATTATTATATTATTAATTAAAAAATAATATAATAAAAATTAAAAAAATTATTTTTTAATATAGATTGAAAGAAAATTTTTTAAAACAAAAATAAAAATAATTTTTTTAAAAAAATAACAATTAAAATTTTAGTTATGAAGAATTAAAATAATATTTAAATGTACATCAAAAAATAATTTTTTAAAATAAGTATAAGAGAATATCATATTTTAAATATACAATTTTGAGAATAAATTTTTAATTCACTACACAAACACACTCCTAATTATATAAACAAATAAACAAATATAAATACACAACACCGACCTGAGGCTCCTCTTTCGTTCTTCACTTCTGAACTCAACTCTTTCCCTTCGCTTCTTCTGATTCGCATTCCACAGCAGCTGCGATCGTTTCGTTTCGCTTTGTCTGTCGTTGATGCTAATTAGTTGCGTTTCGTAGCTTTTCAATCATGGCCAAAGGCGTAATCTCAGACGAAGAAGGTGAACCCTAGAAACTCCCTAATTCCTCTTTGCATTTTCATTTCCTTTGACGTTTCTCACATTTTCGGTTCCTTTGGCTCTTCTATGCGCACAGACGACGTTGAAATCGACGAGGAAGAGAGGGAACCCGTTGACGGTGACGAATTGGAAGAGGGTCGTGAGGACAACGAAGACGAGGACGAAGAAGAGGGTATGGGCTTTGATTGGGTCGAAATTTCTTAGCTATGCCCTGTGTTAATATTCTTTTTTTTTTATTTGTATGCAAATTTCTTCAGTGGTTGTGGCGTTGTTAGGTTTTTTGGAACACTAAGTTTTCGACCTTCAAATTAGGGTTTTCTTTTGTTGCGCTGTTTGATGCAGATATGGGTGCAGAAAGGTTCTATTTGTTAGGTTGATAATGTATGTTTGGAGAATGCAACAAAGTTGCAATTTTGATAGTCTCTTCATGTGAGAAACCGAAAAAATAAAAATGGGTACATGCGTATATTGGATTTTTCTAAGGATGAGATCTGTCATATGGCATTCTGGCTGGAACATGAAACGTGAGATGTGTGTGTGTGTGTGTGTGTACTGTGCATGTGCAAAATTGGTTTGGTCGATGGGAATTTGTGGGAAATGAAGGAATAAAGTTTGTTAGCTTCTTTTCATTGTCCTATGATAGAGAGACCATAGAATTCTGGTTAGCCTAGTGAATTATTATAAATCTTTATCTTATATAAGGTGTAAAGGCATTTACTGTTTAGCCCCTTTTGCAATAAGATGTGATTATCGGTTGAAAGTTTAGCATTTTGTTATTTTTTTGTTTTTGATGTTTTTCTTTTTGTTTTTGTATATGAATGTGCATAGGATTATCCCTTCATGGGCTTTATGCAATGTCATCTTATTGATTCTGATACTTATTTTGTTCCCCCTTACCTCAGAAGGGCAGGACGAGTATGAAAATGACGGATTTATAGTGGATGACATTGAGGACGAAGAGGAGCAGGATGAAGAAGAAGAGAGAGCAGAAAGTGATGAGGAGCGACAGAAGAAGAAAAAGAGGAAGAAAAAGTCAGTTTTTATCCCTTGTGTGCTTTTTACCTTTGCTTGTGGTTGAAGTTGATGAACTTAGATCATCTACCATAGGAGTTGCTTAGCACATTGCATGGGTTGTTTATGAATAAAAATATTATTTTGATCCCACACATGATTTTGGATTGCATAAAATTGGAGAGAGTTGCTTATGTAAACAACTATTCCTTATGAGTTGCTTAGCATTTGTGTTCCATATAGGAGAGAGAATATGAAATCTTGAAGAGAGAGAGAGAGAGAGGATATTTGTGAGTTAAATAACTTGTTAATAGGAACTCCCATTGGAGGGAAAATTGTTTGGGTTGCTAATATGAAGAGTATTCTAGATGCTCTTATATGTTTAGCGAATAAAGAAGAATGTTTGATATATATAATTTTTTTATTAATTTAGATATATTTATACTTGTGTATATGTGTATTTATTTGATAATAACTCTTGCATCAAGTAGCTGATAGGTTTTCCTCATACAAAACTACATAATGACATAATGACATATAAATCTGTCTTCCATTTTTTATAAGTTTAACAATTCCATGCACTGGCTTCTGCCCTTGTTTTTTTTTTCTCTGCTACCCCTTGGTTCTGTCTCTGTCTCTTTGGAGTTTGGAGGAAGATAGACATAGGATTGAGAAAAAGTTGATTGTGTGCTGTTGTCTGTACTTGTTTAAAGTTTTAACCACCAATGATGTCAACATTTGTATTTCATTAAAACTAAAAATTATAAATATTTGACAAATTAATCTCACTATTTTAGGGAGGAGTATGTCCTCGATGAAGATGATTATGAATTGCTGGAGGACAATAATATCAATATTCATCGTCGGAAGGTTTTGAAATTTATGTAATGTTGGCTTTTAGTGGATAAATACCATGTGTTGTATACAAATTTTATTGACTATATCTTTTTTAATTCATAAGGAGAGTAAAAAGTTCAAGCGGCTGAAAAAAGGCCGGAGGGATACTGAGGAGGAGCCATCTGGGCTGTCTGATGAGGAAGAGTTTGTTGGAAGTGGTAAAGTTGGGCGAACTGCTGAGGAGAAGCTTAAACGCAGTTTATTTGATGATGATGGAGGTATGTTCCAGTTGTGGTAGTTTATGTTTTTTGGTTTTTCATTGACAGAACTTATTGTTATTGGAAAGTTACTTTTCACACTGAATTCATTATAGATATATCACTTTTGGATGAATGAATTCTGAGCTTGGAGATGTTCACTGAAGAACAATGTTGTAAGAAAGAGTTTACTTCAAATAGTGTAAAATGTTTTTTTGAAAGGGAAATTACTAAAACAGTGTTGGAGTTCTTTGAATTTTTCCTAAGTTAATGAGAACAAAATAGTACATTATACTATGTGAAAGATACAAAATGTATTTCTGTCATCATTTATTCTGGGTTGTCAATGTAGGCTTTTGGCATTTTAGTCAGCATAATGAATTCTAACTGCCTCATGTGGAATGCCATTTTATATGCCAAGAGTAATTTATGCTCATACATGCACCAATAACCAAGCACTTGCTTGCTATGCCTTCCATGAATTACTACAGGAGCTCAACTTGAAGACATTGCTGAAGAGGAGGAGCAAGGAGAAGAGGAAGAGGACGCTGATATTGGAGAAGATGATGAAATGGCTGACTTCATTGTGGATGAAGAAGTTGATGAGAATGGAGCTCCTATGAGGTATTTTAAATGTATTTTTTAATTTTTTTTTGTTAAGAATTAATTATTTGATCTAAGGATCTGTTATTGGATTTCTATATAGGCAGAGGAAGCTAAAGAGAAAGAAAACTAGGCAGGCTCCAGGAGTCTCTTCTTCAGCTTTACAAGAAGCTCAAGAATTATTTGGTGATCCAGATGAATTGATTCTGAATCGCCAGAAAAATCTAGAAATGAGTGAATTTAGAGAGACTAGACTTGAAGATGAATTTGAGCCTATTGTTCTTTCTGAGAAATATATGACAGAGAAGGATGACCGGATTAGGGAGCTTGATATTCCTGAGAGAATGCAGGTCTTCTGAGACTGTGGACATAAATCAAAATTTCCTGATTATGGAAGTGCTTTCTTGTATGATTAACTGTTTTAGTTTTATTCTTTTTTGTAGATATCAGAGGAGAGTACCGGTGCTCCTCCATTGGATGGAAGTAGTATAGATGAAGAGAGTCAATGGATAGGTAATCAACTTAAAAATGGAGCAGTCCCTTGGATTCCCAAGAAGATCTCAAACTCACAAAATAATGAAAAGGATGACCTACCAGTTGACAAGGATGATATTATTAGATTTTTGGAACTTCATCATGTGCAAAAATTAGATGTCAGTATTGTTTGATCCATGAGTGTGTGCATTTATTGTTAGCTTTATCTTCATTTTCCTAAGGTGAAAATTTTTGTCCACTAGATTCCTTTTATTGCTATGTATCGGAAGGAGGAGATCTTAAGCCTGTTAAAAGATCTAGAGCAACCTGAAGCTGGTGATGATAATTGGGATAAGAATGAAAAGACACCTACTCTGAAATGGCACAAGGTCTGGAACATTAATTTTGGTAATTGCTATTTGTTAATGTTATGTTTATTATTGATAATGTAGTTATAATTCTGCTAATGGATTCATTATGCATCATTTAGGTTCTTTGGGCTCTTCAGGACTTGGACAAGAAGTGGTTGCTTCTTCAGAAACGCAAGAGTGCTCTGCAGTCATACTATAGTAAACGGTTTGAAGAAGAGTCCCGCCGTGTGTATGATGAAACAAGACTAAACTTGAATCGTCACTTGTTTGAATCAGTTATGAGATCTTTAAAGGAAGCAGAATCTGAGAGGGAGGTTGATGATGTTGACTCCAAGTTCAACTTGCATTTCCCACCAGGTGAGGCTGGTGTTGACGAAGGACAATACAAGAGGCCAAAAAGGAAGTCAATGTATAGCACTTTTAGTAAGGCAGGTCTATGGGAGGTTGCAAGCAGGTTTGGGTGTAGTCCTGAGCAACTTGGATTATGTCTAACTGTAGTTAATTTGGTAAGTATGCTTAGATTCGGATCTTCTGTTATTTCTTTTACCCTATACTAAAGATTTTGTGTTCCATGCCCTGTAGCAAGAGTTGGAAGATCCAAAGGAAACACCAGAGGAGATGGCTTCTAACTTTACATGTGCTATGTATGATACCCCTGAAGAAGTACTTAAATGTGCCAGGCACATGGTATGTATCTGTAGTTTTGTTCTTAATCATTATAAGGTGGCCATTGTTTGATCTTGTTGGTTATTTTGTTCCAGGCAGCTGTTGAGATAAGTTGTGAACCTAGCATTAGAAAACATGTTCGTAGCCACTTTCTTGACCATGCAGTTGTGTCAACTTGTCCTACTGCTGATGGAAATACAACAATAGATTCTTTCCATCAGTTTGCTGGGGTAAAGTGGCTGCGGGAGAAGCCTTTATCTAAGTTTGAAAATGAGCAATGGCTCCTCATTCAGAAGGCAGAAGAGGAGAAACTAATTCAAGTTACTATTAAGCTGCCTGAGGAGTATTTAAATAAGTTGATAGAGCAATTTAACGAGTATTATATTAGTGACAGTGTTAGCAGATCTGCTCAGTTGTGGAATGAACAGAGGAAGTTGATACTACACGATGCCATTTTTCGATTCCTTTTGCCATCAATGGAAAAAGAGGCAAGAGGTGTCTTGGCAAGTAAAGCAAAGAATTGGTTACTTTTGGAGTATGGGAAGGCGTTATGGAATAAGGTTTCTGTGGGACCTTATCGACAGAAGGAAAATGATATTGGCTCAGATGGTGAGGCTGCTCCTAGGGTTATGGCCTGCTGCTGGGGTCCTGGAAAGCCACAAACCACTTTTGTCATGTTAGATTCATCAGGAGAAGTGCTAGATGTGCTTTACACAGGGTCCCTTACTTTTAGGTCACAGAATGTTAATGACCAACAACGGAAGAAGAATGACCAGGAACGGGTGTTGAAGTTTATGACCGATCACCAACCACATGTCGTTGTTTTAGGAGCAGTTAACTTGTCTTGTACCCGTTTGAAGGAAGATATATATGAGGTTAGCATCTTGGTTTCTATGTCTATGCATGTATGTTGGTGAAATGGATTGGATGATGTATTACCTATCCCTGCTACTGTAGGATTTCTTATTCCCATTTAATCATACATGGAAATGGGAATGATCTATTCTCATTCCTATTTTTACTTTAATTCCCATTCTGTTCCCTCTTACCAAATATCCACTTAGTAGTTTTAATTGTTTTTAACACACCCATATTTTCCCATTACATTGTTTGAATATTATCATCATGCTGTGACCACATAAAACATCTACCTGGTGGAATGAGCTTTTGGGTTAGTAAGAGTTAATTACAAAACCATTGATCAGTGAAATTGAACATCTTTACATCCTACTGGGTAGGTTGATGGTGTATGATAGTTACAATTATGCTGTAATATATTGCCCAAGTAATGGTGTCATTAGTTCATATTGTTCTAGTTTATTTGCATATGATTGGTTCTATAAGTTGTTTGATTCATGTATTCTTCTCCACCTATTGGGAGAAAGGCTATTGTCATATTGTGTGGGTCTTATATTTGGTTTGCTCTACTTTTATCAGGTCATTTTTAAGATGGTGGAGGAAAACCCTAGAGATGTTGGGCATGAAATGGATGGCCTCAGCATTGTCTACGGAGATGAATCTCTTCCCCGTCTTTATGAAAATTCTCGAATTTCCTCTGAACAACTTCCTTCACAGCAAGGTAAATATTGTTTCCAAGTGTTTTCTTCTCTCTCTCTAAGGAATCCCACAATTCATCCTATTTTTTTTTGCGTTGATAGGAAAAAGATTATATTTTTCTTACTTTCATAGGTATAGTAAGGCGGGCTGTTGCTCTTGGGCGTTATCTCCAGAACCCATTGGCAATGGTTGCAACATTATGTGGACCAAGAAAGGAAATATTGTCATGGAAACTGAGCTCTTTGGAGAATTTTCTCAACCCAGATGATAAATTTGCAATGGTTGAGCAGGTTATGGTAGATGTGACCAATCAGGTTGGCTTGGACATTAATTTAGCAATAAGTCATGAATGGTTATTTGCTCCGTTACAATTTATTTCTGGGCTTGGTCCGCGGAAGGCAGCATCCTTACAGAGATCTCTAGTAAGAGCTGGTGCAATTTTTACTCGGAAGGACTTTTTGACAGAACATAAACTTGGTAAAAAGGTGTTTGTCAATGCGGTTGGTTTCTTGATTGTCCTCCGAAGTGGGTTGGCTGCTAGCAGCAGCCAACTTATTGATTTGCTGGATGACACAAGAATTCATCCTGAATCTTATATGCTTGCACTAGAGTTGGCCAAAGATGTGTGTGAACAATTTGGCATAGGTGATGCAAATGATGATGATGATGATGCACTGGAGATGGCCATAGAGCGTGTGAGAGACCAACCTAGTTATTTGAAAAACCTTGATGTTGAGGAATATGCTATTGGGAAAAAACGTCAGAACAAAATACAAACTTTCTATGACATTAAAAGAGAATTGCTTCGAGGTTTTCAGGATTGGCGTAAGCAATATGAAGAACCAAGTCAGGATGAGGAGTTCTATATGATTTCAGGTGAGACTGAAGAGACCCTTGCTGAAGGCAAAATTGTCCAAGTCACAGTTCGCAGAGTGCAAGCCCAGAAAGCAATATGTGGGCTTGAATCTGGAATGACTGGAATTCTCATGAAAGAAGACTACACAGATGACTGGAGAGATATAATTGAATTATCTGATAGGCTACATGAAGGTGACATGCTCACTTGTAAAATCAAGTCAATCCAAAAGAATAGGTATCAAGTCTTCCTTGTTTGTAAGGATAGTGAAATGAGAAGTAATCGGTTTCAGAATAACCGTGATATTGATCCCTATTACCATGAAGACCGGAGCTGTTTTCAGAGTGATCAAGACAAAGCTCGGAAAGAAAAGGAGCATGCAAAGAAGCATTTCAAGCCAAGGATGATTGTTCATCCACGCTTTCAAAATATAACTGCAGATGAAGCAATGGAGGTTTGTTTGAGTATTTTTATGTTAAATTTTGTATTTTATTGGCCTTTTATTAGAATCATAATTAGATTTTCCGAAGTTGTGAAATTGTCCTAGTTCTCTGTGTATGCACATCTTAACATGTCTTTGAAGTTGGAAGTTATAACTTATAACTCAATCTTTGGTGACATTTTTCTTTTGGTATAATTGATTGCTAGACTTAAATTGGTTGAGTTGGTGTTGGTTGTATGTACTGGTATAGTTTGTTTGGATGTGATCACTTCTAAAAGATTCATGTAAATAAGGTAGATTTGTACAGATGCTACACAGGATCTTTGGCATTCTAACCCAAATGCAATATCTACTGGATATCTTCCTTGATGACTTCATAGTAATGTTTCCGTATTTTTTTCTATTGCTCACTGGTTGCTTCTTGTTTTGAAGAATAAGCCTGTGATATTCACTGAAATAATGAATTTTGCCTGCTTGAATTTTGGTTGGTGCTTACTGCTTATAGATCATGGATTCAAATAAATCCATTGGGGGTTCTAGTTCTTAAAATTTGTGTGGGTTTTCAGTGTGATGGGCTTGAAATTTGGTAGGATTTGATATATAAAACACCATCTTCTTAGCATGTAGTCATCAAAAGAAAAAAAAATCTTAATTAGATTTTTCCTTTAGCAAAGATTTAATGATTAATATGATGCTAGCTTATCTTTGCCTCTATCTTTATGCAGTTCTTGTCTGACAAAGATCCTGGAGAAAGTATTATCCGTCCTAGTTCTCGAGGACCTTCATATCTTACTTTAACTCTTAAAATTAATGATGGAGTATATGCTCATAAGGATATAGTTGAAGGTGGGAAGGAACACAAAGACATTACAAGCTTACTCCGAATTGGGAAGACACTTAAAATTGGAGAGGACACTTTTGAGGACTTAGATGAGGTAAGTCGTCCCCAATTTTCTGGATGCTTTGCTCGTGACTATGACTTACTTTTTCCTACTGATTGTTGCTTAGGTTATGGACCGTTATGTTGATCCTTTGGTGACTCACTTGAAGGCAATGTTAAACTATCGCAAATTCCGAAAGGGTACAAAAACAGAAGTTGATGAGCTTTTGAGGATGGAGAAAGCCGAGTATCCTATGCGCATAGTCTATAGTTTTGGCATCTCCCACGAACATCCTGGCACATTTATATTAACTTATATAAGAAGTACAAATCCACACCATGAGTACATTGGGCTTTACCCAAAAGGTTTTAGGTTCAGGAAAAAGATGTTTGAGGACATTGATAGGCTTGTGGCATATTTTCAGAGGCATATTGATGATCCCCAGCATGATTCGGCCCCCTCCATTAGATCTGTTGCTGCTATGGTACCAATGCGAAGCCCTGCGGCTGGTGGCTCAACAGGGGCATCTGTGGGTAGTGGCTGGGGTGGTGGTTCAAACAGTGAGGGTGGCTGGAGAAGTCACTCTCATGATAGGGATCGATCATCTACTCCCGGTTCCCGGACAGGTATATTGATTTAATTTTGAATTCAGCTATAGATTTATAAGTTTTCATGTATTCTTGGAACTAATTGGGTGTTGAACTAATTAATTATTTATATCTGGTTATCTAATCTGTATGCTCTTGAAGTTTTGCTGAGTTAAATGAATTTAGTAATTTAGTTAAATTATTTTTCCTTGGATGTCTGGTAGCTACCTGCCACTTATTAAGTATGCACACTTCCGTGCTCATGTATCATGGTTATAACAAGTCTGTCACTATTAAAATGCTGACTGGTTTCCTGTTCTCCTAGTCTCTGTTTCACATGTTATCCAACAAATTATCACCTGTCGTTTTTCCAGTAAGATCTGACAATTCTTTTTAACCTAAACTTATGTCTGTGTTTCTTTTGTTCTACAGGACGGGGTGAACACAGAAACAATGGGAATCAGGACGAACATCCTAGTGGAGTGCCTCGTCCATATGGTGGTGGCCGAGGCCGGGGTCGTGGTCGAGGTTCTTACAACAATAGAGGACACAACTCCAATAGTGAAAGGCAGGACTCTGGTTATGGGGGCAGATGGGGTTCTAATAATACAAAGGATTCGGATGATGGTTTAAGCAGTTTTCCAGGGGCTAAGGTTCAAAATTCTCCTGGAAGGGAAGCTTTTCCTGGTGGTTGGGGTGGTGGCGGCGGAAGTGGTGGTGGTGGAAATGGTGGTGGCGGAAGTGGTGGTGGCAGTGGTTGGGGAGGAGGTGGAGCTGGTCCAAGTGATGGTGAACAAGGAAGCTCTGGCTGGGGATCTGCCCCCAAGAAAGCCACATCTGGGAACGGATGGGGATCTGGTAATTCTGGCGGTTGGTGAGAACTTAGTTTAGCTTTACCTGTAGGCTGTAGGATGATCCTGAAATCTTTATGTAATCCTCTTTTCCCCCTGAAATGCATGGATGATGATATTTGGGTAGTTTCTTTTTGCAATGTAATGAATTCTGACTGTTTCCTTGACTTAGATCCCTGCATGTGTGGGTGGTTAGGAGAATTTAATGCTTTGGTTTTCAGGGGAGCAATATCCATTCCTGAAATTTGAGCACATCTCTATGCAACATACGAATGAACAGATAAGTTATAAAGGATGCGGTTCGAGCAGAATGTTGTGCTTGCACCTTATATTAGAATACCAAATGGTGAAATGGAGTCTCCATTATAAATGAATCGAAAGATGTTATTCGGTCTTCATTGTCCCCATCATCTGTTTCTAAAGGAGTTTTCTTACAGAACTTCGGGCTAAATTACTCTTGCCATGTGATTCTACTTTATTGTGACCGACGCTGAAGGAGAAAACGAGCAGCTAACGAAAACATAATCATCTGAGATATCTACATATATTATATAAAATACAGGTAATGACTAAGGTTGTTTATATAGATGAAATGATATGGAACAATTTTTTCTTTATTTTACATATCTTTTCTTTAATAAATATCATTTAATAATAATTAATTTTATCATTAATTTCATTATTTTGAATTATTTTAATTTTTTTTAATAGACATCTAATAAATATCATATTGAATTATTTTAATTTATTTTTAATTAAAATAAAATTA
>JAMLFT010012052.1:0-10672 GCA_026544285.1 Pachyrhizus erosus | reverse complement strand
TTAAGAAAATAAGGTATGGGAATTTTTTCAGAATTTTTAGAAGTAAAAACAAATTTATAAAAATAAAAATAGAAAAAAATAATAATAAAAGAAAAGAAAAAGAAAAAGGGAAAAAAGGGAGAAAAAAAAAAGAAAGAAAGAAAGGCACTGTGGATTCGAACCTAGGACCTGGGGGAGAAAATGCAGCGTTTTACCAGCTGAGCTACCCACGTGGGTAGCAACTTAAACACTTAAGAAAAATAAAAGGCATAGGCACGTGACATATAGGAAAAATAAAAATGGATTGAGAAAAGGGGTTGGCTGAGATTTGAACCCGTACCCCTTGAGCGCTTTTAAGTTAGGAAGTGTGTTGTTGCCAGTTAGACTGTTAGCCCATCGCTGTTAACTTCTCGAATTAATATAGCATTATCCCTTCCTTCTGAGTCATCTTCTTCAACCTTCTTCCAAACCGCCATTGACGAGTTTCAAAAACTCTGCAAGCCACCGCCCCAGCTCAACCTACGACTGTCATGACTCAGCAAACCTATCCTAGGCCTAAAACGAATAAAATAACCACCGTAGGCGGTAGCTAGAGGCTATAAATAGCCATGAACGAAAGCTTGAAAACACAAAAAACGCAGAGAAAAGTTTTTATTCAAATTTGCTCTCTAACCAACCAAAATTCCTAAAACCACTTCCATTAGCTTCAAAAATCATCCAGCAGTACGTTGGGAAAAGAAATTGAAGTAACAAGCCCAAAAACGTAAATTAACAGAGAATCTGAAACCTCCATTGAAGAGAATTCGAAGTTTCAAATTAAGGTAGGAGGAGTCTTCTTTTCTTCTAAATTAGATTACAGAACTGTTCTATATTGTGTGTATTTCATTTCTGCACATTTACACGTTCTAAAACTCCATAAATCTCTATAATTGAAGGAATAACTCTCGTTTTCAAACGAAAGAAAAATCTCTTCCAATTGGCCATTAGAGGGCTTCTGAGTTCAAATTAAAACTCAAAATAGGTTCGCCTTGAGTTAGGGAACAATTCTGTAAGGTTAATTGGACCCAAACTAGTCCAGAACAGAAAACTCCAAATTCAAATTTCTCTTGTTCGAAATCCCTTTCAGAGATTGAAGATGACCAAATTATCAAAATGTCCCTCCTTTTAAAATATTCTTTTATTTTATTTTAAATCTGTTTTGAGTGATTTAGGCTCCAAATGATCTCCAAAAATTCTCAAAATTTTATCCAAGACTATATAAATAGAGAGGAACAGGCTAGAATAATTATTTTGGAAAATTTGATTGAAATGAAAATTACTTTTATAAGATTCCAAAAATACCCCTACTTGAAAAATAATTATTTTCTTGGCTCAATCTAAAAGAAAAATCTTGGGAACAACCTCAGAACTCTTTATTACATTGCCTAAGATAAATAATAATTAATTTGACCCAAAAAATCATCCAAAATAAAATTATAAAATGAAAATAACCATTTTGCCCTTGAATTGTGAATTATTTAATTCTTTCATAAGAAATTCAATTTTTGGTCTATAAAACAATCTAATGCTAGGAAATATCAAATAATTTATCTCCTAAAAGGTTTTCCTAAAAGCAACCCCTAGAAATAAAGTTGAAATGATATTTTTGAACAAATTCCCAAAATACCGTTAAAAATTCAATGTTCAAATTTGGCAATAAGAAGTGGATTTTTCTAGACTATCAGTATAATCATAAGTTTATATCAGTAAAAACTCATAGTAAAACGAAGATCAAAGAATTTTAGAATTTCTATGAGGAAAATGACCAAAATACCCTTATACCCAATTACACGTATCACCTCACAAATCTTTCTTCAGAACCCAGTCTAAACTTGTTGACCATTCCAATGTTTACATATGATTGTATAACTCCAAAGGATTAAGATTACTTAAAGAAATCATGTCAAACTAAGGATGACAAAAAAAAAAGCAATTTGAGACATAAATTTCTATTACATGAGTAATAGTGATTAATGAACTTTCTTTGAGATTAATAAGACGCATTTATAAATAGATTGGTAAGTCTTCATAAATAGAAAAGATCCCCCTCAGGCCAGAAACAGATCTATTGATGGCCAAATGAACAAATAAGAATCTTCATATTAGAAGATTTCAGGGGTCTAGTACCTAGAAGACTTGATCGATGAAAGCAAGGAAGGATAAATAGAACGCAAGTGAGAATAAAGAATGGAGAAATACAATGGGTTGACTATAGAAGGTACTTAAGGAATGTATGCAGGCTATGGAAGTCCTTAGGGGTGTTTAGACACCAAGTTTGTGAACTACAAGATTAAGGAGTCATAATGCCAGCTTGGTAACCCCGACAAAGCAGAGCATTACCAAAGTCAGTAGAGAATATCTAAGCCATGTACCAGCTTGAGATATGTACTCCTAATTATCACCCAAAAATGTTGCAACTTATGGATTTGTTGATATGATTGCATAAGTCCTCTGGTGAAAAGGAGTGAATGAGGCAGCAAGGGATCCCTATAATTGATAGTAATTTATCTAGGACTCGACACGGTGAGATGAAATGGATGCATATACATATGTGTATGTTTTATATATGATTAATCAGGTACACCAATACTATATAATTAAAATTGAGAATCAAATATTCACTCTTACACTAACCATTTCAAGAAAAGATGTTTGAGAAATTTCATCCACTATTCCATTTGTCGATAGCTCCCATGTATGGAAGATGGACTAGAGATCCACTGTATCAACTGTATACATATACTAGATATGTTTGTTTCACTTTCTTTCATGCAGCCTCGTTAGCTCCTACCTCTTATGGACAACTTGATCTCCCGATCGTGTTAACACAGGTGGAACCACCAAGGGTTTTAGAATCACCTCCTGGTTTTCCATCTCATCCTAGAAGGAGAAGACCATGTAACTCTTCCACTGCCCATGCTAGGCATAGAATAGTTAGATCTGCTCCCAGAATTGACATATCTGAGGAAGAGGATCCTTTAGAAGATCCGGGAGACGACGTTTAAAGTTTTCCTTTTGTAATATTAACAATGTATCTTTAGAAAATTTTACTTAGTAAAACAAAGTAGCTTTTATGTATGTGTATTTTGATTAATAAAAAAGTAGTCGTTACACCTTCGAAGATCCGGGAGATGATGTTTAAAATTTTCTTTTGTAATATTAATGATGTACCTCTATAAACTTTTACTTAGTACAAAAAAGTAGCTCCTATGTATGGGTGTTTGATTAATGAAAAAGTAGTCGTTACACAGCAAGGCTAGAAGTAGCTTTAAGGAATAAAATAAGCAAAGAAGGGCAGTGGAGAACGCTATAAAAGGCCATTGAAACCAAGCTTAAAAACTCAAAACGCAGAGAACTTCCCCTATACGATACTCACTGACCTCGTAACCAAATCACTCCATTTCAATCCCTATAGTTTTGAAATATCCCAAGCATCATTTTAGTGGAAGAAATTGGAAGCAGCTAAGAATCGTGATTTCGGACGTATGTCGGAGCTTCACCAGAATTTGCAAATTCTTTGTTGGAGAATTCTAAATTCAGGTAGGAGTTATCTTTTCTTAAATTCTTATTCATAGAACTATTCTAGGATGATTGAATTTGGATTTCTAAGATTTTAACATTTCAAAACCAATGAATTCCCATAAATGAAAATGAAATTGAAAATTTGAAAATCTGAATATCGAATGGCTCAATTCTTTCTCTTAGTACCTTCTTTTATTCAATTTTGGTTGGCATAAGCTAAGTCGATCATGTTCGAATCATTCTGGAAAGAAAAATTTTTGGAATTCAAAGGAAAGTTGAAAATCAAAGTTTGAACGAGTTCTGTAAACTTTGTTCTTGGTATTCAAGCTTTTGATCATCTATATTCTAAGAAAATAATGTTTAAAGAATTATTGACCTACTGAAAATGATTTAATTGTTATTAAAGAAAAATAAAATAGGATTGAGAGAGGAGCAAGGAAATTTAAATGCAAAAATGAGCCAAAAACCGTGTTTGCATTCTGAGGAAGAAGAAGAAGACAAATGGTCAAATGACCATTTTGCCCCTAGGGTAAAAATTTACTAAAATACCCTTAGGTCTAAAATTCTACATATTTGTTGCCTTTCTTGTAAAACATTATAGGAAAAAAAATAAAATTAAGAAACCTTACTTACATTCTAGCTAAAGAATAGAGATTGATTATGAAAAATTGGTTAAAATTTTGAAAGTTTTACAAAATGAAAAAAATACCCCTATTCATGAAAATCAAAAATTTCATTGTATTGTTAGATCTAAAATAGCAATAGGCTGGCTAGGAATTTTCTATGAACAACATAATTGAATTCATACTCTTTCTAAAATCAGAAAATGAGAAAAATCCATATAGAATTAAAGACTGTGTGAAATATAATCAAAATTCCCTTCTAATAAAAATTTATAATAGGGTTATTTTAAATTGAACGAATTTATTTTAAACTCATTGAAGTTAGTTAGGATTGATGTTTCCACATTTACAAAGTCATAACAATGATGAATTTTATCAAAAACAAAATTTTCCTTTAAAATGACCAAAATGCCCCTAGTCACAATTTTTCAAGTAAAATTGTAGATTTGGGTAATCTTTTTTAAAAAAAGATAAGAAATAATACTTATAAATATCTATTTAAGATTAGGAAGAAAATTTAGTAAGAATTGTTAAAGACCAAAATACCCTTTTATGAGACAATGACTAAAATGCCTTTCATTGCTTAAATTTAGGAATTATGAAATTCTTGACTAAACCTTGAACATTCTTTTAACTTCCTACATAATATATATATGTACTATCTTTTTGGACATGAATTACTCTATTTTTTATTGTATAATATTTTGGTGGAAAAGAAGTTCGTTTGTGAAATGTAATAACCTAAATTTTGCTAACAAAATCACACACAATATTTCTGAAAGTACTTCCATTCATTAATTTCCATTGATTTACATGAAATTTTAACAATATAAAGGACAAGTTTAAACCTCCTCTTCAGATGATTCTGCTCTTGGAATAGGTTTGGTAATCCTAATTCTGGTGTAAGTAGAGGGAGTATTGTGGTTGGAGTTTTTGGGTCGTCTCCTTCTGGGGTGTGAGAGAATCTGGGGAGGTGATTCTAAGAATCGATGGGGTTCTACCTGGGTTATTATTATTGGAAGGTCTATTTGTCTTGAGGTTGTAAGAGCGAAGGGTGCTGCAAGAAAGAAAGTAAAATGTACATAGCATGTATATGTATCTAGCTGATATAATGGGTCTCTGGTCCATCGACCACTAAGTGGGCTAATGGACAAGTGGAATAGAGGATGGAAGTCATCAGACATCTTTTAATGAAAATGTTAGTTGTGGGAGTGAGTCTCCAATTCTACAATAAACATATATTATTGGCGTACCTATAGTGTGTACTCTTTCAATTCACTGTATCGTGTCCTATAAATTTAACTCTAACATTTTGGGATCCCTCGCTACCTCTTACCACTAACTCCTGAGGACTTACACGAAACGTGATATTAAATCCATAAATTGCAATTTATTGGGTGACGACCAAGAGTACATATCTCAAGCTGGTACTAGGGTTAAATACTCTCCACTGATCTTTGCAATACTCTACTTTGTCGGGGTTACCAAGTTGGCTCTGTCTGACGTCTATAACTTAAACGATCCACAAACTTGGTGCCTATACATCCCCAAGGACTTCCACAACCTCCATACATTCCTCAAGTACCTTTTGTAGTCAACTCATTGTATTTCTCCATTCTTTGTTCTCACTCGAAGAAAGTTTTTAATTATTTTCATCTCTACCTCCTTCGATCAAGTCTCATGGTACCAGATCCCTAGAATATCCTTAGTTGGAAAATTCCTGCTTCATTATATTCATTTAACTTTGCTTCACCAAATCTGGTTCACCATTACTAACTCTTTTCTGGTCAGTTTCTACTATGGGGGATCTTCTATTTCAACGAGACTTATCGATTACATTATTCATTATGCTGGGGTTTTCAAAAACTAATTTCCTTTCCCTTTATACAATTATTATAATCTAAAGATCTATTCATTTCCTTAAGTTTTTCCTAAGTTTACAAACCAGGGGGATTTTAGTCATTTATGAAAAATTATTAGGTTGTTCAAAATTTGTATCATAATCAAAGCTTTCTTAGAACACTAATTAAAATATCTTCTTAAATTCTTGTTAGCCCTAAGATCAAAAATTTGAACTAAGGATAATTAGGTCACATTTTGTTTTAGAGGCAAAATGGTCGTTTTAATTATAATTTTTCATTACATGGGCCTTTACTTCTAATTTTAATCCCTAGGTGAATAAAGCTTTTGAGTACACAATTCTTAGGAGTTTCTTAACTACTCTTTTGGTTACATGAGGTGATCAATCCACAATTTAGGGTTAAGGGTATTTTAGTCACTTTTACAAAATATACTTTAACTGAGTTTTCATTCCTTGTCTCACCTTTAGAATACATCACACAATCTACCTAATATTATAAACTTAGTTCTTTTGTGCTCAAGAAGTTTTAAACAGTAGAAAAATTCAATTTCTATTGTAGGAGTATTTTGGTCATTTACAAAAAAAAAATTGTCTTCTTAGAAGTTTTTCTCATATTTTCAACTTATAAATTTTGGAAAAGATTATAATAGTGGTATAGCAGTATAAAATATTTTTCCTGAAGTTGGAATGTCCTAGAAATGCTAAAATTTATACTTTTATACCCAAGGGGTATTTTGGTCATTTTGGGAAAAATAATTTCTTACATGGGTTTTAAAATTCCAAAAATTGAAGAAAATATCTCCACCCTATTCTAGAATATACTCTGATAATTTTCCCCTTAAATTATTGTTTATACAGAATAAAAATCTTGTTAATTGAATGTAATATATGTTATTGATTATTGTAATCATTTGTTGTGCAATTAAATATATTAGATTGATGATGTAAATGTTATTTTATACCTCCCCTTTTTATGAAAGGTAAATATTCTTGATGACTGTCCATTTGAGATAATAACAACCCTAGGATAGATGATGAACTAAGAAATATTCAGATAATGATGACGCAATCTAAAAATGACTATGATATGAAGGTGGATGTTATCCATGGGTACCTGAACCTATCATTAGTACCAAGATAGGATAGATAGTATAGATGGCAGATGAAATAAGGAAGATGGAATGAACTGAAAATCCTAACGAATGAGAACAAAGAATGGGGAATGCAATGGTTAACCACAGAAGGTACTTGAGGAATATACTCAGGCTCTAGTGAGACCTTGGGGATAGATAAGGTGCCAAGTTGTGAACCGCTTAGAGTGTAGAGAGTGTCATAGAACTGGCTTTGCGTCCTTGACAAAGCGGAGCATCACCATAATTCGGTTAAGAATATCCTGGATCAAGTACTAAGCAAGGTATGTACTCCCAATCGTCAACAAAGATTACAACTTGGATTATTAATAATACGCTTGCCTAAGCCCTCCTAGAGTTAGTAGTATTGGAGGCCGCAAAGAGCCCTAAAGCGAGTAGAATTCCTAATTAGGCACATACAGTGAGATGAGAGATTACATTAGATAGACCACCCTCTATTGTATGTGTGTGTACCCAAGGATTGATGACTCACTCCTACACCTCCCTATTTTATCAAACTTAAATGGCAAATGAATTCCAGCCACTATTTAATTTGACAATCATACCCTTAGAAGGAAGGTGGACCTATGACACAGTCCAAGGAGATGATACTTTCATGGGATATGTTAGGTTTTCTTTCAGACCAGCTAATATCATAGTACCTTGGCAATTCCATCATATAGACCTACCCATAGTCTTATCCAAAACCCTGCCACCTAGACTCACCAAAGTTCTAGCCACACAAAGACAACCACAGACTCCTCAACCACCACAATCCTCCATGGGATCAGTTCAAGGCAATGATCCACACAAGAAAGAAGATTCCACAAAGGAAAAAAATTCTTCAAAAGTGTCTGACTAGATCAAATCAATTCTGGAAGATAGTTAACAGATGTTTTGTTCAAATACTAAGGATATTGTAATGATGTAATATTAAGTTTTATGACTTCATTTACCTTGTTTAAGTAAATGACAAGAATTCTGAATGAAAATGATATGAATAATATGTTATTGTAAAATTGTAATTCCCCTGATGAGTTAAGTCTTTAAAGTTTTACTTGCGATAAAACTATTTAAAAACAATTTCTTAATTATTAAAAGTAAATAAAAAAATGGGTGTTAAAGAAGAAGCTTCTTAAATATTCTTTTTTTGTTTAAGCTTCGGAACTCTTTATGTATAATGATGTAAATTAATGAAAGTTAATTTTTAAACCATTTTTTTGATTGTAATTAAAAATAAATAAAATAAATTGGTAAAATTTAGGTCGTTACACTCAACTTTGTTCCCAGAGCTTCTTGTAAGCTGCCCTAATACCTTGAAGTGAAGCGAGGATCTTTGTTCGAAACTATGCTTGATGGAACTTCGTCTAGTCTAACTATTTCTTTGAGGTACAACTGTGTTAGTTTTTCTAGCGAGTAGTGGATGTTGATAGGTAAGACATGGTCGGATTCAGTCAATCAATCTACAATTACCCAAATTGCATCATGTTCGGTCGTTGTCCTTGGCAATCCTATGACAAAATCCATGAAAATGTTGTCCCATTTCCATTCTAGAATATTCAAAGGTTGTAGTTGTCTAGAAGGCTTTTGATGTTCCACTTTCACCTTCTAACAAGTCAAACAAGCTGCTACAAACTTGGTCATGTCTCTCTTGAGTCCTTGCCACGAAAAGTTTTTCCTTAAATCCTTATACATCTTTGTGGTGTTGGGGTGAAAAATAAGTTTTCTTTTATGTGCCTCTTCTTGGATCATTCTCCTCATCTCCTCATTTTGGGGAAAGTAGATCCTTCCATTGACTTTGATTATTCCATCAATGCCCAACTGGAATTTCCTTTCTTTGTTCTCGTTCACTACACTTAATTTTTCTTGTAAGGCTTAGTCTCCTCGCTACTCTGTCTTAACTTATTCTAAAAATTCTTTGGTAATTGTCAAAGTTCCTAAGTATAGACTCGTAGTGTGTACTTTTATCGCTAAGTTGAGGTTTCTAAATTCCTCAATCAGTTGTAATTCCTTTGCCATCATTGCTAACAGATGTAGTGATTTCCTACTCAGCGTATCTACTACTACATTTGCTTTGTCAGGGTGATACGATAATTCGAAGTCATAATCTTTTAGAAATTTCATTCAGTTCTTTTGCCTCATATTCAGCTCTTTCTAATGAAAGAGATATCGCAACCAGCTTAGCGTTCCCAACAAGATATCGCAAAGCATTTTCATGTTTGGTTGAGAGTATCTTGATTTGAATACCAGGCTGGGTATGTCCTCTCGATCATCACCTAGAAAGCAATAAGAAAATATTACGAGGTATTATGTAAGTCCTCTGTTAGTTAGAAAATTAAGACGCAAAGAAGGGCCCAAAATACGTTAGTAGGAAGTATAAATAGGAACATCGCGGTGAGGAGATAGAACGAGTGAATAAGTGAATGTATTGTGTATAATTGATTTGAGAGGATTGAAGGTTCACTCCTTACACCCCTTTTTTTCATATTCGAATGGTAGAGCCTTTTCGACTGATTTTTCGGCTATCATACAATCCCTAGCGGGGCAATAGGTCCATGACCCGTTATACGAGGACGACACTTTTACTAGACACATGCGATTCACATCCCTCCCGCCATATCTAGTTCCCCACAGAGACCTCACTCATGTTGATCTCCCAATTATCATGACCTAGACACTTCCCCCAAGCTATTCTCAAGCACTACCTGCTCCATCTACCTTCTCCAGACCATCTCAACTCACTCCAGTCACGATTGCTAATGGAATTTAGCCTCCAAATGAGGTTCACTCTCCTAAGGATGTACCTCATGGGCTTGACCCTTATCCTTTTGACCCACGTACGATGTGTGGGATTCTCTTACCCGAACAAAGGATAGATTGGATTCTGGCTCCATCAAGCTTGACCCCGTCTGGGGATCAAGCGCCCACGAAGAAGGCGAAATAGGATGGTGAAGAAGAGTCCATCGAGGAAGAAGACCCTTTTGAGGGATTAAATTAAGGAGGGAAACTAGTGGGCAGCTACCAGGATGATAGACAGGATTTTGCTCCTTGGATGTGACTATAATGTTTAGGCTAGTATGCTAGGTCATGTCTTCTTTTGCGACAATGTATTGTAAATCCTCATTTGGAAAAAACTTTACTTTTAGGTAGTTTCCTCTGTCAATAAGAAAGACGATGAATTTCGTTCTGGTACTTTGGGAATGTGATGATGCATTAGCTATGAGTTGTCTTATCTCAAAATTAATTTGGAAATTTATATTTCTTTATTATTATGAATTAATGCGTTATATTATATTTATCTATTTGAGAACTTTTCTAATGCAAAATATCTATGAAAATCATCCAATTATACTATTAATTAAAACTAGCAGGGATTTTCTATATGTACATTGTAACGACTAAAATTTAACACACATATTATTATAATTATCCAAAACATTACAACACACTTAAAATTACAACTTAAAAACAAATCTTAGTCTTACAAGATAGCTTGAAATCAAAACTTAGATTCTTAA
>JAMLFT010012051.1:0-10673 GCA_026544285.1 Pachyrhizus erosus | reverse complement strand
TTTAAATTCAAATTTTAGAAACAATTAATTAATAAGTTTAGATTTTTTTTTATATAAAATATGTACTAAATCAATTTTATTATATAAAAATAGAGTAAATAATATATATATTAATTATTATCTAATCATAAACTATTATATATATATTAATAATAATTATCTTAAAAATTATATTTATAATTATTTATTATTAATCTGAAACTGAAGTAAACCAATTAAATTAGTTAAAAAAAAATTGTTATCTTCAAGTCTAACCTGAAACTGAACAAATATAACAGGTCAGTATACATATTCTTTTATTATTCATGAAATAAGTTTCTTTTTAAAAAATATATTATATATGCATCAACCCAATAATTTGAAAGAACCAACTCACTTATGATGAACCAACAAATTTACGATCAAGTTGATTTGGGTCAAGTTTAGAAAAAAAATAAATTACAAACTTAAAATAAATCAAACTAAACCAACACATATAACAACTTATCATTGATTATTTAAGTGCATCTAAAATTATTTTTTATTTTCCAACCTACGACATATAACACGACCAAACAAATAAAATATTCCACAAGCTAGAATTACCAAATAAATATTTCTCTTTTAATCAGACACTGTTGAATTAGACTTATTTATCTTAGCATGAACATAGTTTTCTCTGATAGGATTAGTATTTACAAAAAGTTTGTTCAAGGAAATGAGGTTAAAATATAATAATGGAGACAATTAGAGACAATTTTAGTTTGTTCTTCTAGCTAATTGTATTTACAAAAAGTTGTAATATCTAAATGCCGAGTTTGAGGTAATGACAAAGATTTTTTCAAATAATATTCTCTGTTTTAATGTTTGTTGGGTAGTCATAATTTTATTTTTAAAAGACATTTTGATAAATTAAAAAAGGATAATATTTATAAACTATTCTTAACATTAATTTTTAGATGATACGAAACTTTTTAACAAATACTACAATCATTAGAATGTTAATTTGTCAATTGATCACGATCAAATCCCTAAAAGTTATAGTGAAATTTCTTTCAAAAAAATTGGTAAGTTTATAATTGTTTTCATCAGGTTAGATAAATGTAGTAAGAGGATAAAAGGGATAATTAACAATGTACTATATAACACCTTTTTTTCAACTCATTTTTTCTTATTAGTTGGACTAAAAATCTTACTGATTTGAAAACGATACCTACTATACGAAGTTGTAGACATACATCTTTCGTGTGACTAATGAATTTCTCTAATAAAAAAGAGTATGTTAAATAGATAATATTGAAATGTGTATTACCAGTATTTCTTGTAAATCAAAAATTGGGAATCCTCAACGTCTAGTTTCCATAATCCAACTAATAGTGGCTAGATGTTTGTTTATATACAAGAAACCAAAGTACTTTAATAAAGATAACTAGCACGCACACTTAAAGCATCAAGTCAAAGAAGCCAAACTAAGAACTAATAAAGATTCTTATCACTAGTAAAATAAAGGACCACACTTTCAGAATTGCACTCTAATAGTTAGCTAGATTAGCAAATGAAAGGTGACAGGCAACAGGCTAATGAAGCCAATACAATGGACTTGAGCATAACTGACGATGGTATGCTACCCTTATCACTACGAATGAAAAGTGCCTCGTACACTGGTAAATTGATCATTACCACCAATGAACTCAGTGTAATCTGCATCATCAATTGGTTAGAACTGAATTCCATATCCATCAAAATCCTCTTGATTCCCCAAATGAGACCAAAAAGGTTTAGCAATGCCACTGTTGCTAATATGGTTAACAAGATTGAAGAGCTTCCAAATTCAATGATCTCTTGCTCATATCTCTTTTGGACGTCCTCAGTAACCACTTTATTCGTGATGACAAAGTTTGTTTGTGACAACCCAAATTGCTTGGTCATGGCATCAATGAAACCAAAGAGATACGAGGTAGTCCTATGGATGAGTTTAATTCTTTGCAAGTTCCACCAACCCTTTGTTGTGGACCCACAAATCAAATACTCACACAAGCTAAAGCCATATGTAGCAAGAAATGCATATGCAAATGGAAGGACCCATATGCTTGAAAGCTGCAAAAACACCAAGTAGAGGTACGTAAGTGCAAGAAAATTAAGGAATCAAATCAGGTTAGACGCATGAGACAACCTGTGGGAACAAAGGAATGCCATGAAGCAAGCAAATAGGAGGAACAATGACATAACAGAGAGTAGGTAGAGACATAGGAGCCCAAAAGAGGTAATTGCAATATCCCATTTGTACACCAAAGTGTATCTTCCCATGCCCATAAATGAAAGGGCAATACTTGGAGAAGAAAACTTGGAACATGCCTTCTGACCACCTCATATGCTGAAGATTGGCTACATCCAAGGTTGTTGGAGCTACACCCACAAAAGCCTTCCTTTCCGGGTTGTAATAAATCGATTTCCAACCCCTGCATGAGATTACAAGGCCAGTAGCAATGTCTTCCACGGGAATACCATATACTAATCCCATCTGCAAGATTCAAAAGTACCATCAAATATTGAAACTTTTGTGGTAAAAAGCTACAGACGAGCACATACCTCCTTCCCCCATTGAGTTCCTTCCTCATAAGTGCAAGTGGCTAGAGCCTTTGATGCTTCATTCAATTCATCAATTGTTCTTTTATCGTTTCTTTTAGGCTTCACGTCCCATTTTGCTTTGTAATCTTTCAAGTAAGCTCCTGATAGACTTTCTCTTCGATGTAAACATCCAGTTCCACAAAACAAGGCTGCTCCATATCCACATATGCCAGCTAATTCAAACTTTATATGCACATAAGAAAATCATATTCAATATAGTGTTAGTCCATCCTTATGTGTGTGTATACTGTATTTATAGAAAAGATAAAGTAATTAAATTATGTGTACGTATACTGAAAACCTACCTTACTGATCACAAGATAAGAATTTGCATAAATGTCATTCTTGGTTAGGTTATTATAGCTCTGTGGAAATTGCACATAAGCTATATCGTGGCCTTTTGTTTCATCCAGGAAGAAGCATAGTATTTCTTTAATTGTATCTGCATTATTGGAGTACATATCACAATCCAAGTTGAGAATGAAAGGAGCGTTGCTTATCTCAGATGACACTCTTATCTGCAGAACGAAACTTGTCATGTAACGCTAAAACCAAATAATAGAGATTTTTTTTTTGTGGTTATTGAGAAAGAGCAGTCAAATACGTATGTACATTTAAGTCAAATGAACAGTTTGAAAATAAGATCATTAATGCGCAAAAGAAAATAAAGGCAAGTTTCTTTTTTTTTATGAAATATAAAGACAAGTTTCTAAAACAAGTAGAAAACATAACATATTAAGATCCAGTAAAAATTAACTTAAAGAGATTAATTTTCTAAGTTGTTAACTTTAGCCTACTAATAAGCATAGAATATGTGTAATTAAACTATTAAGGTGCTTTAAGTAGAATGAAAAAAAAAAAAGGAGAGAGAGAAAGAGTTAATTAACTTTTTTTATATTATTTTGATATTGTTAAATTGCATTTACAAGGTAAGACTTATTTTTTTTTAAAATGTAAAGTTAGAGATACATTTTACAAGTAAAATATAAAATTATGAGTTTAAATAGCATGTGTTGTCAATGTAAAAGTTTTAATAATGTATATCTTTTAATACTAGTTATCACAAAAATTAATAAATTTACTATTCATAAAAGTTTGTAATTATATGACAATCAGTGTATATATTTTTTATTCTAAAAATACAATAATTTATTAAAAATTAACTGTTAAATGATTTAATAGCTTTATAATCTGTTGTCTCTTTGTATATTTTATTGTCAAAACAACGTTAATTTTTATTCAAAAAATTATTAAAATTTTATTTCATCCTTTAAAATAGAAATTTATTATCAAGTCGTTGACGTAACTGGTCCCGGACTCCTTTACCTTAAATAAGATTTTGAATTCAAAATTTATGTAAAAAAAAAAAGTCATTCAGATGATCATGTATCAATAACTGATAAAAAAAAAACAATAGATATTTACTTTTAAGGAAAAAAAATAAAAAAAAAAAGAGGCTTGTGATTAATTAGCTTACAGGATCCCCATAAAAGCATAGCTTAATCGTTATAAAGCGGTGCCTTAAACATACACTTTTGTTATGACTTTAAGTAATAATAAATAAGGTGTTAAAAAAATGCTGCGAACGTTACTCACCAGTGCATTAACAGCTCCAGCTTTGAAGTGGTGAGGGTAGTTGGGTCGTTTCTCGCGTGCCATGTATACCACTGTTGGCAGTTGAAATCCCTCTTCATCCACAGCATTTGTGTCCCTTCCATCGATTATCATCTAATAAAATGAGGAATAAGTATTACATTGATAAATACTTATTATAATTAGATAACTAAAATACGTAGTACTTTAGTTTCAACGTAAGTTCTTTTTAAAATTAAAATGGTGATACCTGCACGATGGGCTGGTGATTCTTCTTTGTTGTTTTTGGATTCCATTCTGAGAATCCTCTGTGTTGATTCCTCACATTCTCTGGAACCTTGTCCCTTGCTACAGCTGATTCAATATCATTTTTCATGTCTTCATATAATTTCTGACATATATGAAATGGAATGTGGGGAAATTGTCCATAAAAAAATGTAACGTAATAAATTAAAGCACAGCATCTGAACATTATATGGACATAATAATTCAACGTAACAAATTAAAGCTGAGTTACCTTGGTAGATAACCATGCTTGGCCATACTTAGTGGTAGTGATAGAATTATGGGCGGCGAAGAATGCCTCCGGTGAGCTAGGTTCAACATTGAATCTTCTACAGAAAGGTAACCAATGTTTTGAGAAAATGGAGGCCTTTAAGAGAGCATAGAATGTTAGCTCTGACCCTCCATCGTCAGAGAGATATACACTCAATTTATTCGAAGGATAATTGTAGGCCATCACTGATAATACGGTGTTTATCGTCATGCATGGAGGCTCCAGTCTTGGGTCAGCCGTGCACACAAATATGTCCACTGCTGGTAAATTTTCCTCATCATATCTGTAAAATATCCCAAAAATGTATCATATTTTACTTATAACAATTACTTTAAATAATCAAATAAAATATAATAAGGTAAATACAATACTTTTTTCTAAATATTACTAATTTTAGAAAAGTACTAAAAACTTCTTACAACTACACTTTATCTTTTTAGAATTTGATAGATAATAAACAATTTTACATCGTTTATTAATACAAAACACTATTAATATGATTTTTAAGATTTTTTTTCTAAAAATCAATAAATTTATTATATATAATAATTTATGATTAAATAATAATATAAAATTATTTTATATTATTAATGCATAAGTTATATTCTCATTTTTTTTTAGTTTCAATATAGTTATTCAACACACATGTGTTTCGAAATCAAGTTTAAGGTTCAGCATGTTATATGTTATTTTAACTCAAAATATTGGATTAGCCTGAAAAGTTAAATATTTACGGAGACTAACAACTCATTCAAGTGTAAGATTCCAAAAATTAAGACATATAAACAATGAATCTTACCTCGGTCTGAGGTAAAATTACTCTATCACTACATTAGAAAATGATTATATTACCTTTAAAAAGTCTCAAGTATTGTGTAAGAAAATTCACCTCATTTTATAAATACAACTAATATCATTATAGGAAGTAAGCATCAAAATGCCTCTTATAGATATTTGACCTTGTTCATGCCATCTCGATCATGTTAGAGAGAAACATATTGTCAAAACACCTTAAATCTTAGTTCACGAGAATTCCACTTTAGATAGAATAATCTATAATTTAGTGATGATGGTCGATAATCTTATTTTTAAAATATAAATATATTAAAAAATGATACAATGAAATGACAAAGTCTTAGTTGAAGACTCAACAAAAGAAATATAGAGAAAATTAGAGACAGTTAAAAGCACATAGATTAGATTCCACCTAAATCTAAGTAAGACAGGTTTAGCAAGAGCCGTGATAACCTGGAGGTAAAAATTGGAGATTACACAACGCCATTAATGGCACATTTTAAGTACTTTGAATCTATAATAGAAAATGACTAGAAATTAGAGTGATATCAACTGTATAATCCCCTGTACCAAAAAAAAAAAACCTGTATAATCCAAGTAAGATAGATGAAATGGAAAGATGCTTCAAATTTGATATCTGATGGAAAACTAATAGTAGTTTAAAGGCAAATTTTGTCCCACAGGATTGTACTGAGTATTTGACAGTAAAAAGTCAACAAGAAAATAAGCTATTGAGCGTGACTTTCATTAGCCTTTTCCTATATTTTTATTGACTATTGATGAGATTTAGTTAAATAAACGATGTCTTGAAAGAGTGTATTGGCTGTGAGTTTCATTAACCTATTTCATTTGTTTTTATGAGCTTATAGTACCTTGCTGTATGAGTATCTTTAAGTTATTCACCTCTCTCTGTTTTTTTTTTTTTTTCTTTTTTGACTTGTTTTGTTAAAATAATTTAAAACTGGAAAGAAGAAAAACTTATAGTTGATAATGAAAAACTTCTAGAGTTCTACTTAAGAAAGAAATACTTTTTCTACAGTGCGGTGGTTGCAATTTGAAATGTTTCCAGTTTCGTCACCATTCTCGAAGGGTAATTTATTTTTATATATTTTTTCATCTTTTTTTAATTTATTCTTTTTTATATTATATTAGTTATCAAAAATTTATTTTCCCCTTTATTTAACCTATCTTTCATTTTTCCTACACTAATCCATGCAAACGAGTAATTATACTCGTACACATCATGACAGATCTACTTGATAGACTTTGGGGGTAATTGTCCCACACATTTTTAATTTTTTCTTAATTTTAAATATATGTGTAATTATAAATAATTCTTATAATAAGAAAGAGATTTGTTAACTTCCATCTATTTATTTTTAGAAAAAAATAAATTAATAAATTATATTTTAGATGTATTTTAAAAAATTTGTAATTATAATTTAATATCTTATTTTTTTAAAATAAATAAATATAACTTAACAAATCTTATACATATTTACTAACATACATCTATTTAATTTTTTTAGAATTAATAAGTTAAAAAATTAAATTTTAAATGTATTATAAGAAATTAATTCTTTTAAAAAAATTGTATATATAACTTGTTATAAAAGTGAATATACTATAAATATTATTTCCACAAAATTATGCATAGGCATAGCTCTGACAGTATAATTTTTTTAGATTGATGGCATAAATACGAATTTAAGGTACATGGATAGAAATAAAGAAAGTGAGAAAAAGCAACAAATATAATAAATGATAAAAGAAAAAAGAAAGAGAAGATGAAGAGATAGCAGTAACCTTAGAGAGAGCCTGTGTTTGAAAGGCGTTTGATAGAGAATTCTCCAGCGAACAGATTGAGTGATGATCCAGTATAATCCAAAAGCAAACTCTGCTGCCATAAGACTAATCCAAGCCAATCTTCCAATTTTAACTTTGGAGATGTTTGACACTCTGTACAGCCAAATGAAAGATATGGCTAGAAATATTGTAGATGCAAATATCTTATGAAGTCCTCTGAATCTTACTTCTTTTGTCTCAAATAAACTAAAAACTTTGGGCTCCTTTTCTGTCACACCTTCCTCTCTCATCTTCTCTCTCATCTTCTCTCTCATCTTCTCTCTCATCTTCTCTCTCATCTTCTCTCTCGATTCTGATAAGTTTTGCGTTCTTTGGGAACTCAAAATGACAAGTACATGAGTGACGGGCGCAATGACATATAGGGCTGCTGCTCTAATTACTATTACTACCATTGCTTTTGTACGTGGGCCTAATCTACATCTCCATAATCATATTAGTAATAGGAAAATGTTAATTAAAACAATTAAATAATATTATTTTAAATAATAGTAAAAATCTCTATTAAAAAATTAATTAAAATTTACACAATTAATTTTCATAGTAATATTATTTTTAAAATACAATTATAAAAAATAAAATAAACATAATAATAAATGGCACATAACAATAACAATAATAATAATAATTATAATATAACAAATATTTAGAATATCAAAAATGCATAAAATAACAATAAATTTTTTATTAATATTTATAATATTAAAAATTATATATATATTATTTTAAACAAATGTAAAGTAAATAAAAGTAACGCCAAAAATAAATGCAAACAGTAGTAATAAAATGTAAAAAATAAAAATAGTAAATTAACACTGTAATCTTCAAAAATAAAAAATAAAAAAGGTTACTACAATAATAATAGTCTAAAATCTAAATTAAAAATTATTTTAAATAAAGAAAATAAATATAATAATAAATTGCTGCTATCATAATAAAATAATTTTAAAAATAAAAAATTTAAAATATTAAAAAGTATTTATTCTCGTGATTCGCATATGCACTAAGTCTAGAAAGAAACTATCATCCGTCACGCATGCTTATCATCTTAAACTTATACTACACAGGCCACATATTATTTTTAATAAAAATTCAAGCAAACATGTTTCCGAAAAACGGCATAACATGGTCAGAATTTGAATGTATTATTATGGGAGTATATTTATTAAGATTTAATATAAAATTAGTTAAATAATATTTTTATTCCAGATTCCAACCTATCGATGCATATTGTGTTTTTAATTGATTGTTTGTAATTTCTCATTATCCCCTTTCGTGAATCTTATATATATGATCCAAATGCAAACCAAGGAAAATAATGACATCCTTGGAGAAAAATCATGAACAAGGATGCAAAGAATGAGAAAATATCTCTTAGTTATTCTTCTTTTATTCTATTTTTAAAATACTTGTTTTAAAAATAAATTTTAAAACTTATTTTTTGAAAAAAAAACCATAAATATAATATCCTTCTTTTTATATAATAAAATTATATTTAGAAAAATAGTAATTTACAATCATTATTAAAATATCAATCAAGAGATGAAATAGAAAGAAGAAATTATAAATTAAGATGAAAGATTATCAAGTAAAATAGTTTAAATAAATTGAAAATAATAAATACAAATATAGATAAATAAAAATATTTTGATTTTGGAATAGAAAATAGAATTAGATTTTTTTTTATGAAATAGAATTAAGAGAAGAAAAGAATAGAAATAAAAAAATTTAGCATAACTCCCATAAACATGTGAATAGAGTCGATACTTAACACTCTCAATTCAATGGAGAGTAAATAAAAGACTAAAAATATATAAAATCTTTGTAAGAACCAAAATAAAAAATTTAAAATTTTCAAAAACCTAAAAACATGCTCTATAGTTAAATTGCAAAGTATTGAAAGTGCCCTAAAAGGATGAGACCCAACCATATGATAATTCATCACTCGGCAATGTGCACACGGGTGATGGGTCATATAATGTATATAATATGGGCTTTAGGCGTCGTGTGAATAGAAAAATGTAAAGAATATTTTATCAGAAAAATATAAATGATATAATTTTCTTATAAATATTAGCGAATCAGTCTACAAAAGCTGAAACAACTGACAGTATCAAGTAAGTGTTTATAATATTAAAGAATCTATAATATCAATTTTTATATTTTATTCGACTACATCGAATTGAAAAATGAGAGATGAGAACAATCTTTGTACTTTGGAGTCATTGTAGTGGTTTGCAAGGTTTCCATCCCGTTTTCGAAGTGTACTTATATTTATATGTTTTTTCATTATTTTTATTTTTATTATATTAATTTGTTATCGCGCTTTTCATTTTCTCTCTCGTTTGCTATCTTTCTTTTTCGTTTTTCCTAGGCACTGTTAGTGTCTTGGTGGGAATTGGATCCTCTGCAACAAACTTTTCTGCAGTTTCTTTACAGTCTTTCAATCTCTCTATCTTTCCCTGTTTTTTTCTTTCTCTCACTATCATCTTACTTAATTTTTTTTATTTTCTCTCATTTGTTTTTCCTGCTAAGCACAAGACAGTATCACTGCAGACAATCTAAATTCGTCTTGATGATCCTTTGGCCACTTTTCTCATTACTTTAAACAGTATTACTACTAGCCTATCTTCGTTCACAGGTTATAGGGACCCATATAACAGGCATAAAAACAAAGAGTACTTAATTAACATTCTTAGTAAAGTAGATTATGGGTGTAATTCAACTCTGCGAAATAATGTTATAAAATGAGAATTATTTATCATTTGTATACATTACTTTAACAGTAGGTGTGAAATCTTGGATAAACATTAAACCAAAAGATATATGACAAAAAAAAAAGGAAAAAAGTTTAATTATTCGTTTGATGCGTATAATTGAAAAAAAAAATTGTTTTAATCAAATCCTATATTACTTAGAATCCTTATACATGTTATTTAAGATTTAGGTTGAGCATTTACCTTGTGGCAATATGTAAGAAGTGCTGCCTGAGAGAGGATGAAGAGACGCTAATCTGTGCGAGAGACTGTGTTTGAAAGGCGTTTGATAGACAATAACATATGCGGTAGAGAAAGAGAGAATGATGGTGCTATGTAACATTTTATTTTCTATTGTATAAATAAAATTGAGTTGTTAGTCTAGAAATAAAAAATTATTTATTATTTAGTAAATTATTAAATGTTAAAAAAAATTAAATATATAATTAATTTAAAAATAAAAACTTGATAAGAAAATAAAAATAAAAAAAATATTTGAAAAG
>JAMLFT010012050.1:0-10673 GCA_026544285.1 Pachyrhizus erosus | reverse complement strand
CCCCCCCCCCCCCCCCCCCCCCCACACACACACACACACCCACCTAAACAATTAGTCCTCTTTTCCCCAATCGATTACATCAAAAAAGGTCATATACATAAACACAACACAAAAAGTAAACTTCACACATTTCTTAAATTATTATATTTCTATGAATTATTGACAACTATTAGATATTAGTAGTCTAGATCAAGAGGAGAATTTAGATGACTCAATTGTGTAGTGTAGTAGTATACTTATAATATTGTAAATAGATTTATAGGATAATGTTAAATTATTTATAATACCATAGTGTTCTGAGCCTTCTGACCAAAGTCTTGAGATTGCTTAATTAGAGAGCTTCTAGTTAGACAGGGTTAGGTACCTAAAGATACTTTGATGCTTTAGTTAGTCATAAAAACAAGTGTATGTAGAAAGATGAGCATACTTTAGGTACCCATTGATGTGTGTTTATTTCGACTAGTGAAGATGATTCTTAATTCCATTATCTGTTTTATACTCTAAACAAGATTATTATTGTTTTAATTATGTGTGGACATGTGGTAATCATCCATTTGAATAAGTAGGGTAACAACCAATAATATGTCAAGGAGGAACACATTCAATACATTCTATATTTGATTATATTGTTAATTTAGAAAGAAGATGAGCCTAATTGCAACAATAAGGTTGCAGCCTTGTGATCTCATGATCACAAATTCTTCTATGCTCATGGAGGTAAGACTACAAGCATTTGATCCTCCACATTTGAACTATCATTTTTTACATAGTTGATTCAGGAGATATTCACCTTATAAAACATGTAAGCTTTATGTTGGGTCATGCATAATGATAATAGACAATAAAATAAAAAGGCAACACCATAGAAAAATAAAAAAAGATTGCATTAATTTATTTAGTTCTTTATGTCTACATTCACAATACATGGTTCAATCTTTCATGCATACATTCACAATGCAAATTTATTTTAACGTGATTCAGTCTCTCATATCTATATTTACAATTTCATTATAAGTTTTATATACAAACTCAATAAACTCTTCCTACATGATTCTCTCTCTCAGGATGATGATATCCTTTAAGTTGGATGATTCATCTCTTCTCAATAATATTTATTTATAGATTTATCGTCCTAATCTTAAAAAAAGAAACAAATATCTAATTTATAAATAATATTCTTAAATCTAAATAACATCATAAAAATAAAATAATATCTTTTAAATCTAAACAATATTCTAGATATTTGAAATTAAAAACTTGAATTATTTCCTAACACTTTAATCCTCATCTCATGTCTTTGATGCTAGACATGATGCTTTGTTACATAAAAATCACAAAGGCCACATATGCACCTAGGTCAATAAGCCAAAAAAGATAGGAATCTACTTACAAAGAATCTTTCAACATCTGTTGTATAGCCAAATCTTCTTCTTCATCTACTCAACTGCTTTTCTCATTGCCCAAAGACACGCCTTTAACCAAACCTACCAATGAAAAATGAACTTGAACAAGCAAGAGTGACAGCAAAGCTGAAATGGACTTGATTTCAAGATAAATAAAAAAGGTAGTACATTTTCTCATAATATATTATTATTTTGGATTCAAGGCACATTTCACGTTCAGTCATTGTAACAACATTTACAATAATAACAAGACAGGGTTCATAATTTACGTGCCTACACATTAATTACAACTTTTGATAGTCCTCTTGTTATATCTTAAACACTAATAAAATTAATAAATCGTTAGTTTGAATAGTTTTAAATTCAGATTTTTTTAAATAAGATCTCAAATATAAATTTTATAGATGAAAAAAACGTGATTAAAAAAAGACTCGATCAAAAGGTGATTAATTAAATTTTTTATTAGAGATTATTCATAACATAATTATAAAGAAAACAATATAATGCAAGTAATTTTATATAATGGCCAAGATAGGCCGAACTCAAAAGGAAGGCAAGATGTTTTGTTCTCTAAATAAGATATGATCTTTATGATGGGTATCTATGTAAGCTTGAGCTTATGCAGTTCCTAATGTGAATCAGCATCTCATTAGGCCTGAGCTCTCAAGGGGAAAAGAATCAGAAATAAAATTACAAGTGCCAGAAATAGCAGCTTATAAAATTTACCAAAATTATCCTCACATGAAAACGAAGTAATATGCATCCAAAAATGGATAAACATGTCTCCAAAAGAGAATGATAAGAGTGTTAGACAAAGTTTGAATCTGTTGCGTTTAACATGTTAGTTCTGCGATTGCCAAGACCTGAAACGTAGGTTGAGCTTGACACGAGAGTTAATTGAAATAAAGAGGAAGTTACCAACGCTGACGCTGCCCTTTTCAGAGACGGAAATGGTATTTAGACTAACCTGTGTTGCCTTTCCAGGTAGGTAGGGGTAAGCGTAGGAGTCAGAATGAGATCTCCAACAATTTGTCTTTCCCATTCTATTTACTATATCATTTTCATTTCAAAAATATTTTTTGCTAAAGTGGGAATAGGTATACTACTAACTTATAAGCTATGTTATACGTTCTCAATTCTCAAATAATTAACGAAAGGCAAATATCCAAACTCTCCACCGAATTCTAGTTTTATATCATCTTTATATACCAATTATGTACTAAATATTAAGATTTTATATACTTGCTAAAAAAAATTAATAAAAAAACTTGTATTTTATTACAAAATAATATTTCATCACTTATTAATTTTATTACTCATAAATTCTTTTAATACAATATATAATAAAAATATAATATTAAATTAATTTTTACAATATTTTCTTTTAATAAATGTTTTGGACATTGGACAAATATCTTAACAATAACATATTAATTTCTATATTTTTTAATCAATGACAAATACAAAAGAAAAATGACATAATTTAATTGTATATTACTGTTGATTTTATTTGTATCAACAAAATATATTTTGTTATAAAATATATCATTTACCTCCTTATATTATGTTATTTTCTTTTTATTTCATTATTTTATTAGTCATTAATTTTAATTACTACGTAACACATATTTCAATCAAACATAATAACTTTCATATATAGATTTATAATCATTAATACTGAAAATATTATTGCTTACATATACAAAATATATTAAACTAGACATACACCACTAGATTGTTTATCTTGTGTATAGTATGGGTAAAAAATTAATTATATTTTAAAACTAGTATTTTACTTTGGATGTTATAATATATTGGACAAATATTTATTTTATATAAGTAAATTTTCACAATAAATATTTTTTTTGAATATTTAAATTAGAGATAAAGATAGAATAGAGTAAAATAAAAAATAGACAATTAAGAAGATAAAATATATAAATAAAAATAAAAGAGAATAGTTCATGATGATTAAAACATTTTTTTTGCTAGGAGATACTGTGCAAAATACTCATCTAAAGAAGATTAAAGAAGGATATTAAGAATGCTTATTTAAGAGAGTATACTCTAATGAAAATCTCACCATCTAAGTTATGCATTTTTTAATATTGGAATAAATGTTAAATGTACATATATTTTTATTGAATAAGTTTTCATAAAAATTGATAAATTTTTTTATATTAAAAGGATTAGTTAAAAAAAATAATAAGAAAATATATCATTGAAGACTAAACACCTGAATTTGTCCTTAATGAATCTGATAATATGAAAATGTCATATTTATCCTTGAAGATCATAAATGACTAATGGGTATTTTATTCAAATAATTTATGCTCGATTTTCTTTGAATAAGATGTCAAACATGAGTACTGTTAACCAAAAAATTAGTAGACCAGCTAATCCTTGTCATGAAAATGATTTTCTGACTTTAGAAACCAAAGCAAATTTTGTACATTTTCAGATTCCAGCTTACTGAAGGTCATGTAAAAATTTCTCCTGGAAAGCACGTAAAAGCTACAAAGAAAAAAATACAAGTGACACCACAGAGGAGGTACCAAAATATATAACCAATAGCGGAACCATATGTTGCAGATGAATCTCTGGTGTTTACTCTTCTTATCTTAAGTACGTTTGTCCGTATCTATCAACACTGAATGGCTTTCATCAATTTTCATTGCTCTTCCATGTCCCTGCACACATGTTTCAAGTAAGCTTTTAGCCTTTCATTAATTGCTATTCCTTTTATATATCTGTGTTTATGTTCTCTTTTTCTTTCCATGTCCAGCCATACCTTCCGCTTTTGCCACATGTAAGACGTACCCTACATGACTTTATATAGTGTCTTTCACATATAGGAAACATTAGTTGGGATTGACGTGAAAATGAATCAAATGGATTACAAGTCCTACAATAATCTGTACTGCTGAATATGTACACTATTATTAGAGAATAAGAGCGAGTCTGATACAAGTACAAAATAATACTATCTCCATTTGAAACTAAAGGTATTTTTAATTTTTTTGTTTTTTATTTAAATAATAGTTTTTTTAAAATTATTTTTGTTAACAGTATCTTACATATAATTAAAAAGATTAGTTAATATTTAAATTAAAAAAAAAATATCAGTTGCAAAATATAATTTACTATCAGTACAAAAATTGATTAATTTATGTTAGGGTGATTGAATAAATAAGAATATTTTTGTTTAATTTATATTAATTAAACATCACAACGTAAAAGGTCATCGTTTTGAAACGTAGAGAGTAACTGCATATTTCGAAATCCATCTCGGGAATATATGAATTTTGGGATCGTGTGCAGTCCTGGGATTTTTAAACAGTTTTTAATGTATTGTAAATAAAATGGAGATTTCTTGCATTTTATTGAAACACGAGTAATGTCAATATTTGCATGCATGTAATATAATTAAATAAGGCAGCGACTTTTTACTTTTAAATGCTTCTATCAATCTAGGACATCTACAGGCACTTCTAATTAGTGGTTTAAATGCTGGCTTGTTTGTCATTGTTTTCCATATGTTCAGTCCAAGAATCAGGTTTAGGGTGTACCTGTCGTTAGGCGGAAGAATGGTAGGTATCTATGATGGTGATTTTCCCAGTACAGCATAGTGTGAGAATGCATTCCAATGCAAAAGTTCCCAAGTTAGAGGTAGGCAACACTAGGAGGTTTCTATGTGAGGCGAAAGATCCATTATATGAAGGCTTGGCTAGACGAATACATGGTAGAGAAGAAACATTGTAAGTGATAACCGCTATTATTTGGAATTTGATCATTTTATTATTTGATACTAGGAGTTAATTTGGTGTTATCTTAAATCAGCTTGTAGAAGATTTAATTTTACTGTTATCTTGAGGCTGGAATAACTGACTGTCAAACTCTTCAGGTGATGTTGGGGCAATTTACTTAAGATTTATGGAAAACAACTCTAGCTCAGACAAGTATCCATCCAATATGCATGCATTGAGCTTTAATTATTGCAAATTTATTCATTATAATGTCCTTTTAGAATTGTTTTCACTTTGTTCTGCTGCTTCCACTTGTGTAATTAGATGGTTAATTCTTTTTAGAAGGCAGTGTATTGTAAGTGGTATGCTCCCACTCAATTCAAACGGGTATAAATCTGATTTCATGTTGGCTAGTCCCTTTAGAAGAGTGACATTCAGTTTTGAGGTTGATAAAGTGAGGGCTGTAATATTTGCAGAAGGAGATCTGCTATCTCATCCTAACGATACCAGTCCAAGACAAGATGACTTAATTGACAAACTGGAAGAAGAACCAATTAGAATTAGAGAGAAGCTTGATACATTTGATTATGGAACAGTCTCTCCAGAGATAAATCTTACAATCAGTGGCTTCTTTGCTGATAGAAGTGAACATGATCTGGATTGTCCTATACAGCGGTTTTCTTCTATCCCAGAGGCTATTAAAGATATATGTCAGGGAAAGGTTAATTAATCTGTTGTTTTGTTAATCAGTTCTTTGTCCTTCAAGGACGCCATGTAAAAAATCTTGCTTATTTGGGACAAAAATATTTGCAGTTAGTTATTGTTGTAGATGATAAGGATAGAGAAAACGAGGGAGATCTGATAATGGCAGCATCAATGGTTAACACCAAAAGCAATTGCATTTATTGTCAAGCATGGAACCGGGATAGTGTGTGTAAGCATGAAAGAGGAAGACTTGGAGAGGTTGCAACTCCCATTGATGGTGACACAGAAGAATAATGGAGAAAAACTTTGCACCGCATTCACAGTGACAGTGGTACATAGGTTTTCCATTCTTGAACCTTGATTGATAATTCTCTTGTTAGCAAAAATAGGATGATGATATTTAAGCTCGTTTTTCTTTTGTAAAGAGCAGGATATGTTTTTTCCAGTATAATCTAGATTTGATTTCTTACCTGACCTAAACAATTGCATATTATATGATGCAAAGCAAGGTACTACAACAGGAGTGTCTGCTCAAGATAGAGCAACAACAATTCTGAAACTTGCATCCAGAAATTAGAGGCCAGGTGACTTCAATCGGCCAGGTCATATCTTTCCCCTAAAGTACAGAGAAGGAGGGGTTCTTAAAAGACCTGGACATACAGAAGTTTCAGTTGATCTTGCTGTGTTGGCTGGCTTGGAACCTGCTGCAGTTTTATGTGAGATAGTAGATGATGATGGTTCAATGGCCAGGTTACCAAAGCTTCGTAAAATGGCAAAGCAAGAGAACTTGAAAATCATATCCATTGCTGATTTAATAAAGTAATTTTTAAGAAATCACCACCTTAGTTACAGAATTCTCTCAATAACCCTGCATACCTTGTTCTGAATCCACTGCATTATGTGTCACATACTGGTTTATCATTAAAGGAAATCTAGTAATAATAATGTACAAAATGATGAATCACGTAGCTACACGAACCGCACCCTACACGTACCACATACCTGGTGACTATGATCACAAGATTTTTCATAGAATAATATCTCATAGTACCAACTGATCAAAGTGTAGGTTTGCACACATTTCCTTAGTTGTGATTGTGACACAAACTTTTTACTATGTTTAGACTTACCACTGATCAAATTGCAGTTCGGATGTGCCTATTTAGATTTTTGAAAGTATGCCATCTCAATTATCATAAGGAAGATAGACTTAAGAACTTAAATGGGTGCATCTCTAATATTTGCTTGGTTTGAACTAGCAGATACAGAAGAAAGAGAGAGAAGTTGGTAGAGTGGGCTTCAGCTGCACTGATGCCCACCATGTGGGGACCTTTCAAAGCTTATTGCTATCAATCATGTCTGGATGGGATTGAGCATATTGCAATGGTTAAAGTAAGCAGCTCACCAATATTTGTATGCTTAACACCTATCAACATCAACTGCAACTGTCAAATTACAATTTTCTTTAAATAAATGTGCACACGTTATAATTTGATTTCTTGGCTCGTAGTTGGCATGATATAATCCTTGGTTAGTGCTTTTTTTGTTGAATTAAAGATATGCTTTAATCAGATGAATTGATATTCAATCATGTTTCTAGAGAAAATAATCTTTACATCTTTATTGCTCGAGGCTGTGCTCTGCCTCACGAGAATTTGGACCTTTTTTATCCAATTAAGTAATTCTGATATAAATACAGTACAAGTTTTGACTCCGAGAATAAAAACTAGTCAGATTCTTGAATACGTTTAGATTGTTTTCACCTTAGAGACACTTACTTTTCTGGGGCAAGGGTGAAATTGCGAGATTTGACTAGTGTTCTTGTGTTTGAGATTATAATAACATGCTTTTGTATTAACAGGGTGATATAGGTGATGGGCAGGACGTACTTGTGAGAGTACATTCAGAATGTCTCATTGGTGACATTTTTGGGGCAACATGTCAATTTGGAAACCAATTAGAACTTCCATTGAAGCAAATTGAAGCAGCAGGTAGGGGATTCGTAGTGTATCTCCGAGGGCATGAAGGTAGAGCTATTGGCATTGCAGTTCCCTGGTGATTCTAGAGAGTACGGTATTGGAGCATAGGTACTGTTTGGTTTGCAATTAGCTATACACATTGAAAAGTTTCCTCCACTATTACTGTTTGCTCAGAAATTTAATTAACATTTTAGGAAATATAAGTTATTCTATTGTTTAAATATGAAATTAAAAGAATACAAAGTGGTGATCTATTTTAAACTTGTAGGATTCAAGAAACCAAATAAATCGGTTAAGTCAAATTTGAGATCAGAAAATGATAAATTTACAAAAATAATGGAAATGTGTGATACAACATATTAGATTCCATCTTAAACCCAACTTAAATGGACTATGTCTATGATTCTATCTTCAAATAATGAAATAAATTGATATTAAGTTAGTCCACAAGTATATAAACTTCAGCCTAATTGAGGTAGGGGATGTGACACTTTTCAATAGCACAAACATAGAAGGTAAAACATGGTAAATGGAAGTAAATTTTGACAGTAACATATAGTATATCACAACAATCGAAAATAAATTGGTGAAATGCAAATGAAACCGGAACAAGAAAGTAATAAATTGGAAAGAAATTGTTGAAGTGAAATTATAAATTGAACAAAAATGTACTAAAAACAGTAAATTATGCTTGACAGTGAGAACTAAAGAATGCCAGTAAATAAAAGCATGCAATTTTGATGATTACCAGATGAAAATATGAAAAAAATTTGAAATGAAATCTAAAGTAAATGAACCTTTATTAAAGCTATCAGGTTGGAAGATAGTAACTTGACTAATCTCAGAACTTGAGATGTTAAGTATTTAGGCCAAGATCGTGATGTCTCTCGTGCGGTTTCTGATAAACATCTGATACCTAACATTTTGAATTTAAAACGCTTGATATTTGAATTCCAGATCTTGCACTCGCTCAAAACTTCCACCTCCTTGAAAACCCTTTTCAATATTTTAAGATTTATGTTGTTTTCATCTTTAATACCTAGTTGTCTTGAGTCATTTCCTAATTTTATCTTGATAACTTTTTAACATATCTTGTTTTATTATCTGACTTCATATTTCTAAACGTCGGAAATCAAGAAATACATTTTACTGTCTCATTATCCTTGTCAGCTGTCAGGTTGTATGTAACTAATTATTTTCGCTTATGTCCATTGGAAAATGTTTCATCCTATACTAGTTTCATTTTGGCAGCATAAGTACTATTTTTCAACTAATTGAATGATACATCTATAACAGATACTACGAGATCTAGGGGTTCATACAACAAGGTTAACGATGGGCTCAAAGGAAATTAAACATTTATAATTGTTTTGTTTGATTTCAACAATCATATGAATAGTATTATGAAAAAAAATAAAAATAATGACAACTGTTCCTCTGATTATGGTATATATATCTGGAATAAGTAGGTCAATTTTGAGTAAATGTTTACATGTATAACAGTCATATAGTGTTGCTGTTATTTGATTACTGTTATGACATACAGATTTGTTTGTATGTTGACTATGTAATTTTGCATTTTGCAATCTGTTTTTAGTTACATTTTGCAATATTTGATGTTGAGAGGAGGATACCGTAATTCCGCGGGAAGCGCTGCGGGGTTTTGAAGGAGGGATTTAAGGTAGTATTTGAAATACTAGCAGACAGATAAATTCATTGAAGTTAAAATTGATAAGTTATTTTTTTTTTAATCAGAAGTATTTTAGTAAAGTAAATTTTTTTTTTTTGACAGCATAGTAAAATTATCATTTATAACAAGTCATACATAAATGTTAATAAAATAAAGCCTGTATTAAAAATTAAAACAATAATTTATTTTAAATAATATTTTATTTTTGCATATAATTTTATTAATGTTTACAGTCTAAATTAGTATTTTCTTAAATATTGTTTAAAGCAAGCAGTGTGCATGACGTAACCATGATAACAAAGGAGTTATGTGACTCGGCGAGTCTATTAATATATCGTAATTAGTAAAATAGTGCTATTTTTTTCTTCTTAAATATTGTTTAACGCAATGACGTAACTGTGATAGTCAAGGAATTGTGTGACTCCGGAGTCTATTTAAAAATCAAGATTAGTAAATATTATGCACTGCATAAATATTTTTAAATTTAAATAAAATTTTAAAAAATGAAGAATATAAAAAATTATAAATAATATACATTATCTACTTGAAATATATTTACTTAAAATTTAAAAGAATAAAAATTAATAATAATAGGTATTATTTTTCAAATAAAATAAACTATGAAAATACAGTAGCTTTAAGAAAACATCCTATAATTTAACATATAAAAATAAATTACTTAAAAATATTGAGATTTGATATAATTAATTAAAAAATGTAAAAAATATTGATGAAAATTTAGCATTTATTTTTTTGCTGTGAATTAAGGGGGGGAAATATGAATATTAATTAATTATTACATACTACTTATATAATGTTTGTAAAAAGGTTTATATCTTTCCTTCTTTAACTATTACTTTATTAAATAGGACAGTAAATATTATTTTTCAAAGAATAATCATTTAACATTAAGATTATGTTTCATAAGATATTTTAATTAGTTTAATTTTTTATTAATAAAAAAATAATTTACTTATTTGATAAATAGTTTTTTAATAATTTCTATATTTTTTTAAAAATATTATTTCAAGTGATGTTTTTTTAAATATTAATTTTTAGTTTCTAATTTTTTATATTTATTTCTCTTTTATTCATAAATACTTATTATATTATTTTAATTATTTTATATAAAATAATATTTTATTATATT
>JAMLFT010012049.1:0-10675 GCA_026544285.1 Pachyrhizus erosus | reverse complement strand
AATTAAAAATATTTATATTTAAAAATAATTAATATACAAAATAATATAAATTAAATCTTATATAAAAAATAAAAAGTTGTAAAAATTATAATCTTATAAATAAAAATAATGCTACTTTAATTTTCTAATTTATGGCAACATATGGCTCACTCTCTTATCATTTTTGGCAAGCATGCATTAAAATTTATACAATCTCAAGTTTGACTTTTGCAAACATTATATATGCAATAATATACACGTCTTTTGATGTTCATAGCAGCCCCACCCGATAAAAAAAACAAAAAGGGAAAAGAATAGTTTAACCACTCTCATCATCAATTTTATTAAAGAAACGTCGACTTAAATTGCTTTGATTATTAAAATACTGAAAATTACCTATTTTGTGAATCCAAAAGGCGGGAGCGGTCTGATTTTTCATGCCAAGTAATACACAGTAAGTTGTGCTCAATTGGTTTATTTTTTAAATACATAAAATCATCTTTAAACAATCTAAAATTAAATTATTATCCAACACATAAATCAATTAAAGTAAAATTATTTAGACTTAATTCATAATTTTAAATTTGAATGCTAAATATATAATTTTATTAAATATTAAAAATGAAAATTTTATCATTCACAATAATTTTATTTAATTTAAATAAAAATTATTTCTAATAAATTATGCTTATAATTTCTATAAAAAAATTAAAATTAATCTATCTTTCAACTTTTTCAAAGTATTTAACGTTTTTATTTTTAAAAAAACTTTTTAAGGTTATGACTGATCTTTATTCAAATACTTTATCCACTCTTATAGTAATTTAAAATATATTGTATAAAATTTGCTTAATATTTTAATTTACTTCTATTAAATAATTAAGAGTGTCATTCTTAATTATGTATATTAATTTTTATAATTAGAAACGATTTATTTTTAATCTATGTTGTTAAAATTTTATCTGAATTAAAAGATATAATATTTTGATTTATTTTCATAATTTAGAAATGAGTTCATAAATATTTTATTTAATTTATATTTTAATTTTTTGTTTAAGTTATAAAATACCTTTTATAATGGACATGATAATTAATAGTTTAAAACATGTTTCCGTATATGTGCCAAAGGAAAGGAGCTATCAAATTTCTTTTAATAGCGTAGGCAGTTAGGGTGCACGCATGTGCTATATTTCCATGTGAAAAGAAGGTGATGTTACTACCCAAAATTCTTGTAAACTCGTATACAAGAACGACCAACGGTTGGTAGTTATATTCCCATATTCTGTTAACCACAAAGCTGGGAAAACCGTTCAAATATAATTTGTTAATCCCTGCAGTATATGGCTATCTCAGCTTAGATCGATTTGAAGTTACAGAAACACAGCACTATTAAGAATTAATTTGGAAAATCTTTTTATTTAATATTTATAGAAGAAAAAATATTAAAATAAATTATATTTTTATATAAATTAAAATTAACTTATAATTTTCAATTCAAAAAGATGCTACATGAGGAAGACTTTTAAGAAAACGAAGTGTGTACATTTACTTTAATTTATGAGAAAAAATTATTTTACCTTTACTGATTTATTTTTCTTTTCTTTCCTTATAAGTTCTTATTAAAAAGTTTATTCAAACCACACTTAAAAAAGATAGATTTGTGTATTGAAATATTTAATTGGACCAAAATATATCTGTGGCATAAATATTAATTAATTCAACAATTTGTATTATTTAGTGATATATATGATACTACAATCAACTACAGTCAATAAATTTTCTCTTTGAATCTTTTAGCTAGGATCCCAACTGTTACAATCATCTAGGCAAAGAGAAATTTATCTTTTATGGAAATATATTATCAGTGTTTTTACAACTACGGGGTTTACATTGGTCTCTCTCTCTCTATAATATATATATATATATATATATATTCTAACTTGTCCCACATCACCAATACGATTTCTTGTTCACAAGAAGATTTTAAAGACTTAATTAAAACCAGTATAGTGGAAAATTCACAAGAGACGGGCCAACATTTAATATAATGATATTACAAGCAATGAGAAAATTGCATGATTTGAATATTATTTCTAACCAACACGTATATTTATATATCAATTAAGTAAAGTCATTGACGTGTACAGACAACCTTAAATATAAGTGTAGACTTCCACCAAATCATAATATAGCTCAGCTTACTAAATCTCTCTCCTACACATATAGTATAAATACATAGGAAGCGTCAAATCCCTAACCCTTAGCTTATGGTTAGCGTTAACCAAACCTAGTTTTAAAAGTAGAGAAAAAAATGTTTCCATTAGAAGGTTCAATTACATAAAAATATTTAATTGCCAATAGTAATTGGAGTTTGATTGTTTCCTTGAAATATAAGTAGGATTTTGAAAAACGGAAACGAGAGAAAGTGGGAATTGTCATATTTAGCAACTAGCTATGCCTAGGTTGAGCAATCTTAAGACTCCAATTTACTACTCATTACTCAAACACTCAATTGAAAGGAGGAAAACGAAACACTTCGCATTTCTTTGTCCAACTGCAAACCGGAAGAACGATTGACAGCTCAACTTCTTCTCAAGTTCTCTTCGCCCCTCTTTCTTAACTATCGTCTTTTGTGATGTCACGTGATTCCCGAACTCCCCTCACACGTACGCTTGGTCCTTTTGCTTTGGCCGGGACCATTTATTTCATCATTGCGAGAACCTAATTACTATCCCTTATATCCTCCACTCACGTGCCAAAGTCGGCTACGCACGTGTCTTTAATTTATGCATGCTAATATTGGTTAAACATTTATTTTGTTCTCTCTCCTACTTTTCCAAGTTTGATTACTTTTATATGGTATAAACATTTTTTTAAGTTCACGTTCAGAGTTGCAAGTGCCGCACTGCTTTGGGAAAGTTAGAAGGAACAATAGCCACCCCTTTGCTTTAATTAGGTGGCTAAACTTTTAAAGCCTAAAACATCACAATATATTGGCTCACCCCTTAATTTGCCTTTTTGGCATCACTGTGATTTTGATTCAAACAACAAGAAACACTTTTTATCTGTACCACACGCTCGAACACCCCTGTAGACGTACTAAGAACTATCAAGTATAACATCGAACATGGACTAAAGATCTTTTTTTTATCCTCAGAAAATAAAAAAAGATGATTATTTAACATGGGGAGATAAACGGGTAATGTATCAATCAATTGACATACAAATATCATGCAATGCACCCAGCGCCGTTGTCATTACCATGTTCACTTATTTAAATATTCGTCTAGCTACTTAATTAGATATGGAAATATCATATGTACGTGGGACCAAAAGCGGATGTTTGCTCAATTTCAAGCACATTCTGATAGCGCTGTCTTTAATTTCACAGCACTAGTTTGATCGCTTTGTTTATGGCTGACGGGGATAGCAACAGATATAGGAGCATCGCGCACAGTGCACGCGTCAATATTACTGTAATGTAATAATTATTGGGGAAGTTTGATGGCACCTTCCCATGATATATTTACATCTTTGTCAATTAAATGGTTAATGAAGTAAGATAGATCTTTTTATTCTAAGCCACATTTTTCTTTTGTACTGTATAATTGATACTACCTCATTGACTATGTGGTCTAGAGCTCACATGTACATCATCAACTTCATTTGTTAATTGTTGACAAATTATTGATTCTTAGTTATTGCTTCTAGTTCACAGTTGTTATACTCAATAATTCAATACATATATAACTAATGTTTTTCGTTTTCATTTCATTTTGTCTTCCCTTCCAATTTCCCCCCAGAAACATATACTACCTTGTTAAGTAACTGCTTATTTTCCTAGATGTTAGTTACAACCGCTCCCTAATTAAGGCCAATGGAAAGAAGAAAGATGCACTTGAATGAAAAAGAGGAAAATTCGTTTAAAGCATCAACATGTGCTGCATTCTTAATTTTTATTGGTGCTCTAGTGTAAAAGTTAGCTTTGTTAATAAATCAGTATATACCGATTTGTGTACTTTTATTTCTTCTGCTTTTTTTTTGGAAAAAAAAAAAAAACTAAGAACAAAGAACATCCTTGATATATAAGTTTAGATGCATTGGTAAAAGAATAATATAATATCAGCTAATGATTTCCAAATACTGCAAAACCAGTTTCTTGTTTTATTAGCAGGTAATGCCGCAAAAGGTTAACGGTCAGAATCTGTAGCCTTCAGTTTACATTTGACCCTATCATACAAGATTTTCGATTAATATATATAATGGTCCTAATCCCTTGCATACGTGTGCAGCTGTACCGCCGTAGTACGTTAAGATCATGTCGCTAAATTGTTGGCAAGATTTCTCATTCCAATTTCATACTTTTACACTTACAATCCTACATCCAACAGATTTGATAATGATAATTAGATTAACTATTTGGTAATATTTTTGTATCATTTGATTAACAGATAACTGATGTGTCATTGTTAATTAGTCCATTAATTTGGAATTCTTTTTATGAGGTCACATATATCTTGTTTGAAAGATATTTTGTTTAAAATTATTAAAAATATCTCTCCAAATATATTTAAAATAATTTTTTAATCATTTTCCACATTAAACTATTTTTTATAAATAATATAACATTTAGCATTATTAATAATTTTTCAATAAGCTAAATATTTCTCTAATTACATAAATGTTTAAAGGTAAGCACAATGAGTAACACACCAAAAAAAAAAATTAATACATAAAATATCGTGATTTTTATTTAATTAAATTTTCTAAAAATTAATTATTTAATTTCTGTCTATAGAAAAATTATAACTAAAATATAGTTAATCAATTATTAGTTTATTATTAATAGGTGCATTTTTTATTATTGGACACAAGCCCCGAATAATTCCCATCGCCCTCAGTTAGCTTCAAAGAAAAACTCTCATCTATGTACGTGCATGGGGAGGATATATATTTGGAGCTGTAATTAATTTCTCTCTTTTTTATTATTTATTTATTTTGAAACATAACAAAAACTATTAAAAAGAATTCATACTCTTAATTATATATATATATTTAAAATTTCCTAATATGACCTTTATAATTTTTTTCTTTTATCTTTTTTGGTAGTGATTCTTTTATCTACGATAAACGTAAAATATTTAAAATTTAAGTATAGATAAGAACATATTAATTTTGTATTTTTTCACTTTTGAAGAAAAAATATTTTTATTTTAAAATTTTAAAATGACATTAATTATTATGTCCTCGATCATATCCTTATAAACATTGGAGGGAAAACAATATCATATAATACGTTATAATAGAAATAAAACAGTAAGACATTACAAACAAATTAAATAAAAATGAAGAGATTAATTATTTTTTTAAGCAATGATTATATGTGCTATAAATTTAAAAGATCGGATAAATAAATGAAATAATTAAAAATACTAATAATGAATATTTGCTATAATACGTCATAATAGAAATAAACACAAAAATGAAAACAAAATTTTGTTTAAAAATAATTAAATTAAAAAGGGAGTAATAAATATAACTCAAATTATCTACGTAAATTGAAACCATAGAGTAGCTGCGGGGTCTTTCATATATCATTACCTATATATACATACACGTTTCACCTTTCTTGTTGTCTAATAAGAGATGCCACGCACTTTTCCTTCAATATTTAAACATAATTTACAGTTTAGTTGCACCTTATCTATGTACATGTTTTCACTATCGAACTATCAATACCACCTACAAGGAGTGTTGTGGTTATGGGTGCAGCAAAATGTGGTAGCAACGGAATCTCGAATATCTAGAAGCAAGATAAACATTGAGGAGGTGCATGCATTAAACCGTGATGAAGTTGTTTGAGGTTTAAGAGTTAGCTAGCTATAGTGTGGTACCATGTTGGGCCACTATTCCTTTATTGCAATGGGCTGGTGTGTACCTACTCAGATTTTTTTGCGATGTTGATGCCTACCTGATGCTATCTTCTTGATATCTAGTCTAGTATACTTTATAAGAAGGGAAATTTACATTTTAGCTGCACCGAAAAGTCTAATTATAGATTCTTAATGGCTCTTTGGTTTGTTTTCAAGTCACGTTGACTCAATATTATAAACACAGAACAATTTAAACTATGACAAACCATTCTTTTGTACGTACATATACATGCTCTGTCATCTTTTTAATTTGATTCCAGGATCAATTAAAAGTGGACCTGAAGGTTCAAACCCACAAACATGCTCGTAAATACTAAATAGTAGTATATGTGCTATTTAATGCAATGTATAGCAAGTGCAGGTATTTCATGTATCAAACCTCACGTGAAGTGACATGAGATTAAGCCAATTGCGATATATATATCTTATTTTATTAATATATATTCTCTCACCTTTACCTATCAATCCTCTTCTCGATCTTTTCTTAATCCCGTGCATAAACGATAAACTTCATATATAAAAGGATTCAGAGTCCATCTGTCTAGTTTAAAAGAATTGTACTATCCTCTCTGTGCATGCTCATCACCGAGATGTGTCATTGTTTGTTGGAAAAAAAATGTTGTCTATTGCTGTTATGTCATAGCGAATTGCAAGTATAGATGGCGACTTCACGGGACCAACCGGCGTGTCCTCGGATATACAATCACAACTACGTTTCAGTTCATTTTATGAACTCACCCTAGGCCGGTTAATTTTAAGCTAGACAGGTGCTAGATTATTCTCATCATATTTGCAAAAAGAAACTACTCTTAATACACTATAAATTACAATAATTGATGTAGAGAGTAAAACTCTCATTCTCTCTTATCTTTCCATGAGATATTCTCAACATTTCTTTCTTTTATCCTCCAGTGCATTTCATAGACTATTCATGCAATTATTAAAGAAAATATATCTCTAACCATATCAGATTTTTTTTCTTTACCTCTGTATACTTGACCTTTTTAGATGTTTATGCTTTACAACTTAAAAATAACTTTATATTATAATTTATATTGTTTATTATAAATTCAAAATATAATTTACATATTAAAAATATTTAATTAATATTATTTAGTACCAAATTTTCAAAATAAAATATTCAAACAAAATCTTTCACAACTCAAACTTCAATAGTATATTTGTAAAGACTTCACGCGCAAAATATACATGAAGGATAGAATTTAAAAAGGGCACTTCATGCTCTATTGCCCAATTTATATCATTCTTGATCTGATTCTTTTAGTGTTTCTTACATGAGATGGAATGTGAAATATCTCTAACTAAATCTTATCAAAATTGTTATCTCTAGTAAACTCCTAATTATGATTCAATGCTTTTATATAAGTATTGTGGTTCAATTTGTTGAGTGATAGTACAAGAAATGCTCACTTGGCATAAAAATCAGATTGTGATATACAAAGTTAAAAGGCTAAACATTTATTAAAAATTTTAATTATATAAAATTAAATATTTATTTTGTAACATGTACAAATTAAAACATTGATTATAGATTACTTTTGTTTTTCTAAGAAGATGATCAACAAATTAAAGAATGTATTTTTCATTTACACTAAAATTATGATAAATAACACTAATTAACTAATTAAAAATATTTTTTTATCAAATGTTATCAATGCATCCTATGATAATTTTTAATATATCTCTTAACATATTTCTAATTTAATTAAATTGTTTTAATTTTTTACAATAATTTTTTAAAAACTAATTGTTTAATTTTTAGGATTAAACTGTTTAATCCTTACAAATATTTTAAAGTTTGTTTTTTTAGTCTTTTCTTTTAAAATTGTCAACTTTTGATCTTCTATTTTAAAAAAGTAAGTCAATTAAATATTAATTGTTAACTTCATCAATGTAACTAACAATGATGTCACCTCAACATATATATGTAGACATTATAGGTGACTCGACATCCACATTGATGTTATGTGACAAATATATTTTTTCATCTCTAAAAATTTTCAAAGTTTGATTTTAATTCTTATAAAATTTAAAGTTTGATTTTAGTCCCTACAAAATATGAAATTCAGTTTTCATCCCTATAAAATTCATAAGTTGATTTTAGTCTTTCTAAAATCTAAAGTTTGATTTTTAATCCCTATAAAATTCAGGATTTGGTTTTAATCCCCATAAATTTCTAAGTTTAAATTTAATTCCCATGAAATTCAAAGAACATAAGATATTAATGTATTTTATTTACTATTTATTGAATTAAAAATAAAACTTGTAAGTAAGAGTAGTTTTTTGAAAAAATAATTAATACAATAGACATTATAGATTAAGTCTTATAAAAAGGACTAAACATTACTTTTGAATTTGGTCTTATAAAAAAAACCAAAAGGAATATATCATTACAAGTTTCAACTCAATTTCTTTAAATATGTAAATAAAAGTCCAAAAAGACATAATCATTTGTAGCCAGAGGATTTTCAACTAATTGGAGGACAAAAATAATAGATCTAATTTTAAGGTGTCTAATAAATCAATTTTTATACATTTATTATAACTTTGTACATAGTTTTATTGGAAGTTTATTATGCCTAACATTATTATCTTAGCTAAGTTTTATGTTTTTAGAATTTTTAGGATTTAATGCAAGTATTAATTAATTTTTAGATTTTAATGCATATTGACATTTTCTTTTTGTTTAGATCATAACTTAGATTTCAATAATCTAATTAAGGCAATTTAGGTGTTCATGGAAAGCTTAAAAAATGTATTACACTTTTATTTTAACCATATTTAGTGTGAATCATAAATGAAATTAAATTTAAAGGTGAAATTAATATTCTATCTAGACAATCTTATATCATTTAATGTTTTAAGTATATCGTGAATTTTAGAAGTTAAAACAACATGAGATAATACTAAAAATTGAAGGACATATATTTTTATAAATTTTTTATAAAAATAACTAAAATTAGATCGATCATATGAGAGGTCTAATAATTCACGGATAAAGGAAAACACATTTTATTTTAATTCTCAGCTAATATTTATGTAATAATTAACATGTAATGAGCTCATCACTTGGACAAAGACTTTAGTTAATTTGAGAAAACTTATATAAATGTCTCTCTATAACCAAATATAAGTGTTTATGTTTTGAATTGAACTTTATCCTTATTAAGATTTTCTTTTTTTTTTCAACTATCTTGATTATTTTTTATACCCCTTCCATGCCTCATGATTTTTTTATAAAGCCACTTTAGAAGGAAAAATATATTTAGATCAATTTATTAGGATGAGAATTTATACCATAATTCTTGAGGTTTGACTTTAATTATGATTTCAATTTTTGGTTTTTTTGACTTTTTCTCTTAATATTTCTTGAATATTGACTGTAAATTCTTTCTATAGTAGTGCTTTATTATTAAAATTTGAATTTAGATTCTCAAGTAATGTGTTGAATATTTAATTTGGCATGATGCCTCATTACAAGATTAATTGAATTTTAAATTTTAAATAAATTTAGTTATCTAGTTAATACTTAATCTTTAACCTAACATAGTCATATTTTGAATGCTTAAATCAATAAGAATTTTTTTAAATTGATTGCTGCTTAATTAGTTAATTTTATAATTAAACAAAAAATAAATCATGAATTCAAATAAATGGTTAGAAATTTGTGATAAACCAACTAGATTTTAATGATTGTTATTTTATTTAATCACCAATCAAATTTAAAAAAAAATCGTTTTTGTTAAAAATTCTAATTGACTAATACAATCAAATATCTTTATGAGATAATTAAAGTTGTTTCACGTCCATAAATAAAATTAACTTCATAATTGAAGATCTTTGATTTTTACTCGCCATATTAGGTTATTGCTATTTTTTTTTGCTTTAAGAAAATACTAATTTATATGAATTTATATTCGCATGAAAATTCATAAAACATATCCACTTTTAATTTTCTATTAAATGGTGTGATTTTAAATTTTTTAATTTAATATTTAATTAATTATATTTTGTTATAGATTTTTATATTGTATTTGTGTGATAAATTTTCGCACTAGATAATATTATTGGTTACTTAAAAGAATTGCTTCAAATTAAATGTGTTTAATAAAATTCATCAGTAAAACACATGATTTGATATTGTTTATATAAATACTGATACTTAAAATTTATTAAAATTATAAAAAATAAATAAATTTTGAATGAGAGAATTTGACATATTATATGATCTATAAAATTAAGTTAAATATTCACTTTAACAATCGTTATATTATAGAAATTTTTTATATAAAATATTTAAATTTATGTTATATTATAAGATTTCTAAAATTAAAATAAGTAATTGACATGATAATTTCTAACATTGTTAACTCTTTTCATTTGAGACTTTTGTTTTTATTGTTTTTCAGGTTGCGACACGATGACGTATGTCAATGGATATCTAAATTGTGGTGTTCTGCGATGGAGATAGTTACATATCAGGGGAGACCGTTACAAAAATTAAAAAATCATTTATCACATATGTAAGTAATATTTTTATAAAAATATTTATAATTATTTATTTTTTAAAATAATTAAAAATAAATATTATAGATTTTTTTTTTTACAAAGAAGATCAAATTATTTTAAAAAAAGAATTAATATTATAAATATAATTTCACATACCATTAAAGTGAGAAGTGTGTTAAAACTTAAAATTTTATAAATAATGACAAAAAAAACAAAGATGAGAGATTATATAT
>JAMLFT010012048.1:0-10675 GCA_026544285.1 Pachyrhizus erosus | reverse complement strand
AAAATTCTCGCATAAATGTATACATATTTTTTATTTCGATTTTTTTTTATTTTTATTATTATAAAGATATATTTATATAGTTTTATAAATTAAAAATAAAATTCTGATAAAAAAATGAATAAAAATATATTTTATTCTAAAAAAAATTAATGAGACATTATAAAAGACATTAATTGTATTTGGAATAGAAGAAAGAAAATGACGTAAGCAAACAATTTCAAATTTAAATAGAAGAAAAAGTAAAAAGTAATAAAAAAATAGAAACTTCACTTTTAAAAGTTAACTTTTTTATTTTTTATTTTTCAAAAAAACATTATTTTTTAAATTTCTTTTTTCTCTATTTTGTTTTTCTTCTAAACCAAATATATATAATAAAAAGACACTCAAGGACGACCTTGGGTGGAAACCTAACACTGTGCTAAGGTGTCAACACAAGAAACACAATACCATAGCAAAGCATAATGATGTCTTGCTATGGAATGATAGCAATGGCATGACAACATATATGATATATTGCCTACAATAGTACGTTGGCTAATTAAACAGCAATTATTCTGAACCGTTATCATTAGGTTTTCTCAATTTCATTGCAAATTTTAGATTATCAATTTATCTTAATATCTCAAAAGGTATCCGAATAACTACTCTATTCCCATAAAAATAATACTCTTCCTCTTCTCTTATTTGTTAGGGATATTACTTTAATTTAATACGGTACCATGCAATATAAACTATAATGGATTTCACCTAGCAAGTATAATAATTCAATTCTAGTTACCCATCTACACTTGTTAAACCCTTCATTAGTTTAAGCATCACAAGTACACCAACTTTCCAATATCACGAGTCGAAAAAAACAAGAGAAGGAACTCTATTACCGTCATTGCAAATCCCATGTTAGGACATTTACAATTGAAACATATATAATATCAAAATGTATGTGTTTTATTTAACTTTATATCTTATTTTTGTTTTAAAATACATTAAACATGAAATATATCAAATATGTTACTTTTTTATTTTATTTTAACCTATTTATCAAATGCTATTGTAACGTTATACTTGGTTATCCTGATTCCAAATTAAAATTATTGACCAAATCAAAATATCATATGATATTGGGATAAGTTAAAATTGACACCCTGCTGTGCAGTGGGACTAGAAAGGTTTAGAAGAATATAGATATCTATGGACTGTGTAATATGAATGAAAAAATAATAATAAATAAATAAAGGAGAAATATATGATGCTCACGCGCTACAGCTGAGAATGGGGGTAAAGCAGTGAGGTGAAAGCAAGATTACCAATCGGAGAGAAAATTACTGTGCAGACAACATGGACAACATAAACTAAAAAAAGTTAAAAATTAAAGTAGAAACAGTGATAGAGAGAGAGAGCACTCCATACCAGAAAACACAAATAACAAAGAGTGTTTCCCACAGAAAACATAAGCTACAAAGAATCACATTCATGGCTTCCACCCTTTACTTCAACAACTATTTGGAGCTTCATAAGCCACGGATCCAGAAAGAAAAGGACAAGCTTTAAGGTGGTGTTTTTACAAGTGGGTGGTTTTTTCTAAAATAGCACCAAAGAAGAATCAAACTCATGGCTCTCTTCCTTCGTTGCAACTGTTTGGAGCATAATAAGCCACAGATCCAGAAAGAAAAAGACAAGCTTTATAGGTGCTCAAGTTTTCATCTTTGGAACCCTTTATGTGAGTTATTGTTGTTCAGCAATTTTGAATATCCCACCAAAATTCCGAGCCTTCTTGCAGTCCAAAATTTGACCTTTCTAAACATTACCATCTGAGTTTGCTTCTTTTTCCAAGCCTTGTTTGTTTCTGGTTTTTGTGAGCCGACCCCATTTGTTCAAATTGCTGCTTTCAAACCGGTTATGAACAAAGGTGCTAACTTTTGAAGAAACTGGAGTCTTTTTGGGTGGTTGGTTTTGTGGGCACTGGGCACCCTTATTAGTTAACTTTCTTAGATGAAGGCCATGCCCTTTCCTTTTGAGGAGTTTCAAGGGAAGGGAGTGTTGGATTTCTCTTCAGCCTCGGATTCATTTCCAGTGCTTTTGCATCATCCACAGCCAAAGTGGACCACAGACAAAGAGGACTATTGCTATGTGGGCAGCACTGAGCCCACCTCAGTTCTTGACACCAGAAGAAGCCCAAACTCTTCCACTATGTCCTCTTCCCTTGGCAGTAGCAACACCATAAGCAAAGGTGGAAGTGGTGGCTCAACCAATAACACCACTTGTTACACCCATACAGTTTCTCACAATCCTCCTCAGGCAGCATTGGAAACTTCCCCAGAAAAATATGGTGTGAGAGTGGAGGACTGGGAGGGTCAAGATCAATCCATTCTGAGACTAATTATGGGAGATGTTGAAGACCCTTCTGCGGGGTTGAGCAAGCTCTTCCAGGGCAGTGGCTGTGGTTCTCAACAAAATGTTGATTTCAATGCAGATTTTGGTGTTGTGGATCAAGGGTTGAATATGGTAAGTGTTGTTGACCCTTCAGGGAATTACCCTGGTTTCCCTTTTATTGCTGAGAATATAGATGGCCACAATGGTAAAACTGGTCCTATGTCTGTTGGAGAATCAATGTTTTCTGTTTCTGGTAACAATCCTTTGTTGTTTTCAACATCTCCTGCTGGTGGGTTTAATTCTCAGCAGCAAGTTATTGGAGAGGTGGATGAGAAGCCTCAAGTAATCAATCCCCAGATTGTGTTAAACCAGAATCAAGTTCAGTTCTCGGATAACCCTTCCTTCTTTGTGCCAATGATGTACCCCCAATTGCAGGAGCAGCAAGTTTTCTCTCAGCACCAAGCAAAACGCTCCGTTTATGAACCTGTCGGGCAAAATTATCAGGCTCCAAGGTTGCCCCTTTTGGATTCAGGGCAAGAGGTGTTTGGTAGGAGGCAGCAAACACAGCTTCCACTGTTTCCTCATATGCAACCTCAGGTTGTGCCATCTGCTAAACAGCAGAAGGCGAGTTCCACCGGAGAAGATGCAAGCCACCAGCTTCAGCAGGCTATATTTGACCAGCTATACAAAACTGCTGAGCTGATAGAAGCTGGTAATCCGGTTCATGCGCAAGGGATATTGGCGCGGCTCAATCACCAGCTCTCCCCAATTGGTAAGCCTTTTCAGAGGGCTGCTTTCTACATGAAGGAGGCCTTGATGTCACTGCTTCATTCAAATGTTCACAATGTCTTGGCCTTCTCACCCATTAGTTCCATATTCAAAATTGGAGCATATAAGTCCTTTTCTGAGATATCACCTGTTATTCAGTTTGCCAACTTCACTAGTAATCAAGCAATCATTGAAGCTGTGGAAAGGTATGATCGAATTCACATTATTGATTTTGATATCGGGCTTGGAGTGCAATGGTCTTCTCTTATGCAAGTGCTTGCCTTGAGGAGTAATGGTGTGCCTTCACTAAAAGTCACTGCCATTGTATCAGCCCTCACTTGTGATGAGTTTGAGCTCAATGTCACTCAAGAAAAGTTGAACCAATTCGCCAAAGACATCAACATGTCTTTTGAGTTCAATGTTTTAAGCATTGAGTCATTGAACACTCCTTCATGTCCACTTTCTGTTCAGTTCTATGAGAATGAAGCAATTGCTGTGAACATGCCACTTTCTTGTTTCACAAACTATCCATCATTGTTTCCTTCTGTCCTTCGCTTTGTTAAGCAGCTTAGGCCAAAAGTGGTGGTCACTCTGGATAGAAATTGTGACCGGATTGATGTGCCATTTTCCACCAATTTAGTCCATGCTCTTCATTGTTACTCAGCCTTGCTTGAATCACTTGATGCTGTGAATGTGAACCTAGATGTCCTCCAAAAGATTGAGAAGCATTTAATCCTGCCAGCCATTAAGAAGGTGATATTAGTTCCCCACCGTTCACAGGAAAAATTACCTTCTTGGAGGAACATGTTTCTTCAATATGGCTTCTCTCCATTCACATTTAGTAGCTTCACAGAAGCTCAAGCTGAGTGTTTAGTGCAGAAGGCACCTGTAAGGGGATTTCAATTGGAGAGAAAGCACTCATCTCTTGTTCTATGCTGGCAGAGGAAAGAACTCATCACAGTTTCAACTTGGAGATGCTGAGCAGCAACAGCTACTAATTACTACCATATATTTTAAAGGTGTTTCATAACTTACTACCTAGTTTATGTATTTAGGCTTTTTAATTAGATTCACCCCCCAAATGTTATTCACTTGATGGGTTGACATCTAGAATCTACTACAATTGTTACTGGTGTGTTACTTTAAATATGTACTGTTTTTGCCTTTTCCCTTTTCTATTATCTTAAGGTTTGGTGAGTGTCTCGCTGTTTTCTTGAAGGCAAAGCAAATTTCTTTGGAAGAAAAGAACAATTTAGCCAAGAATGGTGGCTCTATCTATCTTCGGAAGAAACGAACATGCTTTAGTTTTGTCTTATTGATGATTACTGTGCTAGGGGCTGAATTTGGCATACATTATTTTAATATGTAGCTTGAATATCTTATGCCAATTTGATGTATATATGCAGGTATTTTGTTAGAGGGCACCCCATTTAATCTTGTTAACTTTGATATGTCAACCATGTATTTCATCCTTTAAGTGTTGTGTTCTCTCGAGTGGTTTCAAAAGTAAAAACCTACCGAGTAATATAAGTATTACCAATCCTGCTATTTGCTGTGATGGATGTTCAATATTTCAAGAATTTCTTAAATAGTTTAGTTACTTTAAGAACCACTTAAGAAAAAGGAAAACGTTGGTGATTTACTCATTATTTTACCTAAGAAAGAAAAAAAAAACTTTGAAATATTGTCTAACTACAACTTAAGGAATCCATTCATCTCAGTTACACTGACTTTAATGTCAAGATCAGAACATAAAATGAATCATAAAAAATGTTGGATTTACTCCCGTCTACGTGGAAAATTTATGGTGCTTTGACTTATTTAACTTCACAATAATGGTGTTACAATGTTAGTTAAAAGGTGTTAATTTATTGAATTTAAAATGATAGTAAAATTAGTTATTAATTAACTGATAAGTATAAAACATGTGTTTAAATAATATTCTAATATGCTTTTTTATTTTGTACGCAAAAATGTATTTTTGTTAATATTGTTAATATATTTTGATTTAAAGATTAAGCATTTTATTAATAATTAAAATAAATATTGTAACATTAAACACGAGATAAAATAAATAATATTAGATATAGGTACTGGTTGAGATAAAAAGAAGAATTTTATTAAATGATGATAATAATGAAATAAATTCTAAGTTACCAGTTTACATTGAATTTCATAGTGTATGAAATTTTTTTTACAAATTACGAGATGAATTGGACGATTGAAATAATGTAGGTAAAGGATGGATGTGCGTGACATTCCACAATATTCAACAAAAGATACTACATCCTAATACCTAAAAAACGTTTAGTCGCAACATCAAGAACACAACGATAAAACACATGAAACATCGCAAAGGCTATTTAGCGATTAGATTATCAGTACAATTTTTTTTTCAATCTCTATTTCCGTTCAAATTTTACTTATCATTTCATTTATCCTTTTAAAAAAAAATTATTTTATTTGTATTGGTAAACTAATTTCACTCATCAACTTGTAAAATAAAATTGTTGGCTTTTCCGACAAAATTTTAAAAGTAGGTCAATTCACCTTCTCACCCTCGTGTTTAGCTGATTGGTGGCGGGACGGAAGGGATCAATATCTTTGCAACTCTAATTGGACATTTTGTAATTCTTTTTAAATAATAATGAATAATAATAATAATAACAATAATAATAGGAACATTGTAGTTGCACGCATGTGTAGAAAAGAAGTACATTAAAAGTAGGACAATTTTTATTATTCTATTTAATTTGAAAAAGTATTTATATAAAAAGATTAAAAAGTAAGTGTACAATAAACATCTTTTTCTTAATTTTTTTCCCCACAAAACACAAGTATTCACCATTGATAGCAAATATTGATCGAGAGGAATAAAATTATTATAAACAGTAAAATAACCTTATTAAATGCTTAATATAATTGAATGCTTAAGATTCATATTCGAGATTACTTATTGTATTGTAATAATATCGCGCTGTTTGATCCTTATACTTGGTGGTAAGTGTAAAATAGTTTAATTCTTATATGTAATGTTAAATATAACATCTATTAATAATGCAATTTATGACTGAACTTTCGTCTTTCGGAGACGAACACGACATTCTGAACCATGTTTTAAAAATGACTCATGTTTAAAATACTCACCATCTGTCCATTGTTGGCAATTGACTTTTCTTCACCAAAAAAACAATATTCAACACTTTCTTTTAATTAGTAAAAAAAATTTAATGAAATTTATTATATATTTTTAAGCTAATACTTTTCAAAATGTTGTTAAAATGATTTAGATTCATATTCTAATGTTGATAATTTATATATATATAAAATATCGATGTCTTCATAGAAAAGGGTATCTTCTTTTCTTTGAAACGAAGAGAAGGGTATCTAAAACACTACAGTTTTTAAATTATCGCAGGACTGTTATTAACAGTCTTACTTAATACGTGTTTGGTTTAGTTTAATTTTAAAATTTAAATTAAACTAAACATATATCTTAAAAACAAATAAACTAAACATATTCTCTACATATTTTGTTCTACTTGTTTTTTTATTTAATGCATTTGGTTCTATGGTTCTACTTCTAACAATATTTGATTTACAACCTATATATAATAGCTTTAGCGTTATTCCATTCATTTGACCTGAAAATATGGGGATTGGATTGGGTAACTTTCTCGAGTGAAAGTCATCGTAACTTTTCCTTTCTTAAAGCCATTTGATTAATTTTTTTATTCTCAAAAATAAAAAACGTTTACCTTATTCAATTAAATAAGCTATATCTCTTAATACAAAATCATTTGATTGTTTAGATTTAATCACTTGTTTTAAATTTTTTAATTTAATTATTTAGTTTTATATTTTTATACTTTAAAATTATAAAAAAAATACAACTAGGAATATAAGTTAACTAGTATAAAGTTATTTTAATTTAACAAGTAATCTTCAATATTATTTAAATTGTTACAAAAAATTGTAATTGTCAGAAATTTTTACCAATAAAATTTTTTGACAGTTTAAGAACTGTCATAAGTTTTGATGTTTCTTTTGTATGCATTATATGTATTTTTTTTTTTCAAAGACAATCTTATTCAAATTGTAGGATTAATGTGAACATTAAATTTTTTTTCTTGGATACTACTAATTAAATTAAAATAATTCTATATGAGATAATTTATAGGTTAAAATTTATTTTTGATCATTTTTTTAATTTGATTCTTTATCTTTTATAAAGTTTATTTTAGTCATTTATCTTTTTCAAACAAACTTAAGTGATTTTTTTTTGTCAACATCTATTAGTAAATGTAAAAAAAACTTAACGATATGGTACCAAACATTATTTTGACATCCTATTGTAGCATAAGAAATAAAATAATATTTATTGTAATCCTTTATTTTTTTAAATGAATTTAAATTGGTCATTTAACTATTATAATAAATTCAATTTAGTCATTAAAATAATATACATCAATTTCATCAATAACTTATCTTAGAAACAACATAGTATCATAACACCAAATGTAGTTATTAACTTCATGGATTGTTAGTTAAATTATAAACATCATTTAAGTACATTAGAATTTTTTACTTCTACTTCAAATAAATTTGAAATGTAGAACCCTTAATCATGACAAATTCTCAATCTCCAACATTCAATATCCCCCCCTAAACACAACTCACAACTTTCATTGTACCATGTTCTTCGAAAAAGAACTCTTCTCAAAATTTCAAAAGGCGTTGAGTTGAAATCCTATTCTAACTAATGCTTCTTGTGGTTTTTGAGGATCTATTTATAAGAGAATTGGGAATGAAGAGCTTCCCTCGCCTTTTTTATTTACCACCTAATTGTTTGCTCTTAAGAATATTGGTTTTTAAGAATGAGTTATTACCCTTCTCCAACCCTTCTTGTCCAAGCAGATAACTAATGTGTTCTGTATTTTGAACAGGGTTATATGGTTGGTCCACAATGTTGATGGTTTGACAATTGTGCCAAAGCCACTTGTAATTGATGATGAGTATAAAGTTGTCTTCTCAGGAACTTGGTTGATATTTAACTAAATTACAATTATACTATTTAAGAAATCTAGTTTTACTTACAATAATATTTACAAGAGTTTGTTGGTTGGGTTGTTTGAGAATAAAAAATAAATGAAGACAAAATTCATAACAAAGTAATAATTAAGATTAAGATATATCAAATGATTAAAAGCTAGGATTTAATTTCATTTAACCTTATCCCTTTGTAACCTTAATAATCATACATATGAAAATTCTTCCTTTATCGTATTATCTTAGGATTATATTCACCCAACTAATTTCTTAGTTTTGAGATCCTAAGTTGCCCTTAATAAATATCAAATTCTTGCATATTTAAAAAGAGAACTTGCATTAAGAGCATCCATAAAGACCAATAGTTGGTATTTTATTCCTAGCAATCCCAACCATTAGGTGTTTCATTCCAAACAAGTTTTAGAAAATATTTTTCAATTGAATTCCAAATCAAAATCATTTTACGAGTGATGATAAACATGTAACAAAGCATTAAAAACAAAAATGAACATTAATGAGTAAAAACTAACTCATATATAAGAAAATTAACAGTTACATTAAAGCTTAGTAGATTACATGAAATCCCAAAGAAAAGATATCAGTCACTCATTTTTACGAGAGTTGACTCATAAAAGATGAGAAAACATTGAAGCCCCAAGTTTAGATCTTCGTTCTTCTGTCATCGAAATTTTAGAAATTCTTTTGGATCTTCAACAATGGAGTCACCCAATGGAAGAGAGACAAAGATAGCTACTTTTGACCTTTGTTCGTTCCCTTCTGCCCTAAAAGGAAGTCTCTCTTTCTTATTTATATCACTTGATTTTTAAAACAAAAAAAAAATGAATCCTAAGCAATTTCACTAGAGCAAATTTTTTCACTTGAACGAAATTGAGGCAGAGAGCTTTTCAAAATTTGGGCAGAATTTGCTCAAGTGAATTTTATTGCTTGAGCGAATTTGAGTGAATTCAATCATCTTCTCTTTTCTTCTCTTCATTGGCCTACAAAATAACAAAATTTTCATTTAAGATCATTCAAAATTAGAATGGATAGATTTAAATTTAGACTAAACTAATATATAATATTTTTAACACCAAAAAGGGTAAAAATAAAATAAACTAAGAGTGAAGAGTGCCAAAATTCTAATAAAAGACATATAAAATCAAGTAAAATTGGCGTCTAACACACAAGCCCTAGACGTCGAAGGTGTCTTGGATTGTTGTAATTTATCCATAGTTGAGAGTTATACATTTCTAATGTATTTGAAGTAGAAGTACACAATTCCAATATATTTGAACAATTTTTGTAATTTGATTAACATTTTGTAAAGTTGATTATTGCATTTGTTGTTCTAGTACTTTGTTATTCCTAAAATGAGTTATTGATAAAATGAATGTGTGTTATTCGAATGACTAAATTGAATGTATTATATTAGTTAAGTGACCAATTTGAACATATTTAAAAAGATGAAGACCCAAATTGAACACTGTTTAGTCTTTTGTATCACGTAGGACGTCAAAATATTGTTTGGTACTGTATCACTTAGTTTTATTATGTTTATTAATGAATATCGATGAAAATGACCATTTAGACCTGTTTGGAAAAGATAAAATACTAAAATGAATTTTTTAAAAGATAAAATATCAAATTAAACAAAATAAAACAAAATAAAGGACTAAAAGTAAATTTTAGCCTAATTTATAAGCTTAGTAATATTTTTTATGATTTTGAAGTATAAAAATATAAAAACTAAATTAATAATTAAGTTAAAAACATCTTTTTAAACAATTAGTAAAATTTGGATGCTTAAATATATTTTTGATCTCTGATAAATCACCAAAATTTATTTTTGGTCCTTGATAAGTTTTTTTAATTTTTTTGGTCTGTTATATATTTAAATTTTTGTTCTTAGTCTTCAATGTTAACATATTATTGTTAAGAGTTGAACTATCCATTAATTAACATGTTTGATAATATTTATTGAAGTAAAAACTCATTATTTTAATAATTGAATTAAAAAATAATTAATTAAATAACTCAATACTTAATAGAAATTTATTAACAACAATGACTAAAAACAAAATTTTAAATTTATCAAAGAATAATTTTTTTAAAAAAATTATTAAAAATAAAAAAACAAAATTTAATTATTTATCACAGATTAAAATATATGTAACTCAAATTTAGATCATTAAATTAATACAATAATCTAAAATGAGAGAAAGTCATGCTGACTTTCCCTCCACATAAACATAGACATATTTGAGATTGTTTAAATGTATTCTAAATTTTCCAGTTGATCGGCTAAATTTGAAAGTAAAAGTCTAAATATATTGTAAAAATTTAAATGAAATAAAAAATTACTATATTATTAATTTAAGTGAAATTAAATTTAAATTTTTTTAATATATTTTAAGTTTAACTTTTATGAATAAAAAAATATAATTAAAAAGAAAGACTTTATTACATGTTATTAACTAAATTTTTTAAT
>JAMLFT010012047.1:0-10634 GCA_026544285.1 Pachyrhizus erosus | reverse complement strand
TTATTAATTTTTAAAAAATTAAAATTATAAACTTATACAACCAATATTTTTTTAACTGATATAGAAAATAAATAATATAATTAATGCATAATAAATATATTACAGTAAAATATTATCTCTATCTTAGACAGAAAAATAATTGCTCTAAAAATATCTCTTTTATATATATAAAGATTTTTTAGATTAAACTAATCCAATTATGGGTTATTATCTCTGGTACATTGCAAAAACTCAACTCCTACGTCTAAGCAGTTGCTTCTTGCATCTTTAAGAATTGTTTCCAATACTTCTTTTACATTAAAAAAAATGTAAAAGAATTGTAGAAAATATTTCATCTATTTCTAATACACAAAAGAGGTAAAAAAATAATTCATGGAGCTGCTGGAAGTAATTGCCCAACTTCTACCACTCATTTGTTTGTAGTTCGTTAAAGATAGTCTTAAATTGTATAAATACCAATTAAATGAATGATTTGTTTAATTGGTATGTTGAGTTTTCATATTTGAATATTAAATTATTGAAACTTTTAAAATTATACTATTTCTTAATATTTTTATTTTTTATATATACATATATTTTAAAAATACGCTCTAAAATTAACGATAACAACTTTATATAGTCCTATTATGTTATTCACAAAACACTTTCCAATTCGAAGACTAATGAAGGGAGGACCAATCTTAATCCTAGGTTAGAAGGACGATAGCGCAGGATCCAAGACTAGGTGGAGTCCAAAAAATATTACTTCCAAATCACTAAGGGCTAATGTTACATTTATTACTTTTCTCAATCAATCTAATCATGTTTGTTTTTTTTTTTTTGTATATCTAACCGTTTTTAATAAAGAAACTAGAATATAATTTTTGTCAATGCTTAAAACCATATTAGACATAAAGCATTAACTTATGTTGTCGAATTGTTTGTTAAACAAGTTTCACCTTCCATAAAATAATTGAATGTTTTTCTTAGATAATTTTCTTTATAGTTCCCGCTCCCAACTACCAATCCAATTAAGGGTTAATCAAGTATTTGGTAACTGCTTAATAGCCTAAGCACTATAACTAAAACTAAAAGTATCTTATATATAACACCAATTGTTATATATTTAAACTTCTTAATATATATAATCTTACTCTCAAATCCCTTCAAGCATTGTGTACTTGGGATCAATGAGTTAAAAGTCTCAAGTTCAATGCACCCTACCCTCATCCAAAACACACAAAGGAGATCCTTTTCTCTCTCGTACCACTTTCTCCAAATAAAATATTAAATAAATAAAATGCTCAAGAAGGTTCATTTCAGTAAAACTAAATTAGTTGTGACATCTAACAACATAAAAAAGTTGATATATTGAACTGCGTATATAGAGTTATAGCCCCCAATGATTCTAGACTAAAGGACCTAGTTGCACGATTTTACTAGTAGCTACATATATAGAGCAACATCAAAAAGGTATTACAGTCATAAAGATACTTAAATTTTCTTACATAAAATAAACCAAAAAAAAAAAAAAAAAACAAATATCACTTTATACATATCAGTAGGTATTTTTCTTTTAACTTGGATCGTTTCACATAAGTCTCCTCTCATAGTATCATTCTTGTCATTTTCTTCGTCTCCTCGCTTGACACTCAAAATTGGAATATTTTCTCTTAAGTGCTCCCTACACCATTTTTGAGCCATTCCACCACTTCATTCATGCTAGGCCTCTTATCCGCACTACTATCAGTGCATCTAAGAGCTATGGTGATCACATTTTTCAATTGCTCAGAATCAAATTTTCCCTTCAACTTTGGATCCGCAATATTATTGAAGAGACCTTTGTTGACATATGGTGTGACCCATTGAACAATATCTCTTTTCACTCCCCCTGGGAATTTCTCAATTGGTTTTTTGGCACTAATAATCTCCAAAAGTAAAATTCCAAAGCTGTAAACATCACAACTCTCAGAAACCTTCCCCCACATAGCGTATTCTGGTGCCAAATATCCTAAAGTGCCTTTGACCTTCGTTGTAAGATGGGTCACGCCATCGGGTACTAGCTTTGCAAAACCAAAATCAGCGACCTTGGCTTGAAATTCAGGGTCTAGAAGAACATTGCTTGCTTTTATGTCTCTGTGTATGATGTGAGGAGTTGACTCATGGTGCAGATACCTAACCCAAAAGAGAATAGATTAACAAAGTTCAATAATTTAAAGATTAATCTTAACTGATGCATTCATGAATGGAGTATTTTCAAGGAGAAAATAAAATACAATTCTTTAGATATTTTTGTTGTTGTTGTCTAAAAAGAAATGATTTTCTTTTTGAAATCTATGTTGACGTTTAATACAAATCCTTATAATATAAATTATTAAGATAAAACACAAATTTTAATGAGATAATAATACCAAAAATGACTTATAGAACTACATATGAATTTTGTCCTATTTTCAAATGGAAGCGGTTAATTATTTTGGTGTAGAAATAATCCTTGAATGTGAGTCTATTGTTGAAAAATAAAGAAGTCTCACATAGACTAAAATGAAGAAGTGCACATATATGGTTTGAACTGGACAAAGGTTTTCAAATATAAAGATTTTCATATGGTTTGTCCAACCCTTAGGCTTGGACAAAAGTGCAACTCTTAGTTTGAAACTAAAAAGACTAAGTCACTCTTCTATGCTAGAAGACTTGAACTGGACCTGTGCATTCTCAAATTGTCAACTACTGAACCTGCAGCCATGAACCAACTCTCGATAAAATTAAAAAGACCAACTCACTCTCCCAGTTTAGAAGATTTGGACCACTATCAAATCATAAATACTTCCAAGTCTCAAATTCAAAAATATAAATTATCACGTATTTATAGTTTTATCCAATCTTTACATGGTATATATTTAAATTTTTAAATTAAAAAAAATAAAAATAAAACTTAATTATATATTATATAAAGATTATTATAGAATATAATAATCTTAAATTACCTAATAATTTTTTTTAAACTCAGTTTTAAATTGCGGTCCATAAGGGTATTTGTATGTTTGCCTGCAATTTTGCCAATCATAATAATGCAACCATAATTACTGTCACAGCCGTAATTTTAAACCAAACTACGTAAATTGTTCAATGGATATTGTCATTTGGTTTCTTACATGTGTTTTCATTGGGAGATTTTCAACCATAACACGAAACTAGTAGAAAGTGAAGAATATGGATTTTAGAGAAAATATAGAGGGGAAGGTACACTTACGCTAAACCTTCAGCAGCTCCAATTGCTATGCTAATTCTTCTTGGCCAATCTAGCTGACATTCCTTAGCAAGTGGACCATGCAAATGGGTGAGCAAGCTATGATTAGGCATGTAATCATACACAATCAACCTTTCATCTCCTCCTGCATAGAAACCCCTCAACCCCAACAAATTCTTATGCCTCACTCTTCCTAATACTTCCACTTCCACTGCAAACTCCATTTCTGCCTTTGCAGTCATTGTCTTCAACCGCTTCATTGCAATCTGCAAATTCCATTATTAGTCATGCAAATTTAATTTGTGCATGCAAAAAAGTGTACCACATGTTTAAACTTTATGACAAACAATAAACTCAAATTGAGAACTAAAAGATATTATGACTTATGAATATAATTGCCTGAACGCCTTTACTTGTTCGACCAAAATAAACACTTCCAAATCCACCCTCTCCAATCTTATTATCTTGGTGAAAGTTGTTTGTTGCTTTAAGCAACTCCTTCAAGGTATATATTTCCCATGGATAGTCCCTACTGTTCTTTTTGACAACCCTAGTATAAGAGAATAAAAATTAAAACACAGACATATGTATCACAAAGGAAAAAGTAAATTAATAACAATAATTTACTAATTTGTGGGCATGGAAATTAAGCAGATATAAGTTTGATGAAAACCATACTGTATTTTCCTTTGTCCTTCAACTTTGAGGAAACAACAGTATTGTGTCAAGTGCATTCTTTGAGGAAGAGTCTGCGGAATCTTAGTTCACTTTACAGAAGAAGAAAAAGTTGGAAGGGTTTAAGAGGTTTAGTTAGAGACAAAATGAAAAATAGGCTCAAATCCTCCAAGAAAGAAGCATAAGTAAACCGGCAAATGCAACGAAGAAATAAGATGGGTTATGGTATCGACAAGGGGCTACCTTGGAAGTCAAGGACTTGAAGGTTAATATAATGGCGGATACGCAAGCAAATTCTGTGCCTATTATATGCCTTATTAAATTGTGGCCTGTGCTATTGTTTGCTAGCTTTTGTTAAGCTTCCTTTTTTTTCATTGGAAATGTCACACATTTTATTTTAATGTTGAGATAAGCATCTGAACTCTGTTGAGAACTTTATAACAATTGACCAATAATTTCATTCCATGTTGTATAGATAAATTTATGGACCTATTAGAACTTCATTTGGATAATTTTAATCCATGGAAAGTGACGCTGTCACTGCAATTCCCATTTTTTATCAACGGCTAAAAATTGGTCATGGAGGTGGATTCCATGCATGTTGGCTATAAACTATTGTAGATTTTCAATTAAGCCTGTGAAAATTTTTGGTTTCTTTCAGTTGAAAAAATGTCTTAATCAAGCACCATTCGCTGTAGCCAGTTCATATTATGGAATTGAAGAAGTAACCGTTAAGCGTAGAATTTATTTTTTTCTTTTCTTATTCATACTCGGTGATATTTTGATCTAAAAAAAAAACGTGGAAGTAAAAACAGTAAAGTTCACGAAATATTTCACTAATAGATTATAGATAATTTTCTGGGTACCTTATTGTACTTTTAATGTCCTGGGTACATAAACACAATATTTTTTTCTTTTACATCTAGTCTTCTTTCAAAGTTTTTTAATTAGACAATTTATTATTAGCATTTCATAATGGTTTTTGAAATATCTCAATTTCTTTGTTCTTTTACGGCTTGTTTGTCACAGTAGAAGAGAAAAGAATATACGGAAGAGAGAAAGCAATGAGGATGCACTTTTCCCAGAAACAATAAAATAATAAATGAGTTATATTTTATACAGAGTACATAATTTTAATCATTAAATTATATTCTGTCTTCACGATAATTTTGCTAGCGCATATTATCTGAGGTGATATGAGAAAAAAGTTACGTGACAAACATTTTTAGTTTTAGTCACTAACAAAATTGATTGGTCTATTCACACGAAAAAAAAATTGATTGGTCTAAGTATTAGAAAAAGCGAAGAGGAAATATGAGATGAGAGTTAAGTTAAAATAAAATAACTATTTTAACTATTCTTAACCCATCTCTTGAGTCTAATCAAAAGTTCAGTATGTCATTAATCTATAAAATCCTTTGTGTCATTTGATTAGTTTTGGGTCTCCGTGTCATACCTTATACATGTGAATTTATTGAGTTAAATTATAGGGTTGAATATATTTTAAATTCTTTCGTTTTTAGTTCTTAGTGTTTTTTTTCATATATGAAAATGTGTCAAATAAAGTTATTATTATTAATATTAATAACTAAATGCAAGTGAAGGATGGATATTATATATATTTGAAACATTTCCATAAATAAGACATAAAGACGATATTTTTAGGAATTAAAATTTGATATTTTTCTATTTATAAAATTTAAAAATATATTTAACCCTAAATTATAAAATAATTATATTATTTTATTATATATCTAATATACGAAGGAAGACTTTGAGCTTAAAGCAAAAATAAATATGACTGCTTTTTTTTACATTGAAATTTAATTTATCTTTATCAAAATAGTGAAATAGTAAGAATTGAATTTTAACTAAACTGTTTAGAATGATATTATTTTAATTAATTATTTCATATTCTTATGATATTTTTATAATTTTTATTTATTTTTTCTTATCATATATATTATTTATCTTATAATTTTCTCTCTTTTCTTTCTTTTCTTACGATACAAATATTATTCATAATTGAATTAGTTATCAGAAATGTTTTATTTATTATGCAAAAATATAGTTTAAGTAAATTACATTCTAACTTCTTGAAGAGGTATTTGTCAATAGTGTACATGGGAACTATAATAAAATAAGACTCTGTCTCAATAATTACATGTTTGGTACTGCTCTTCAATACACAACATAAGTAAAGCAAGTAATCGTATTTTTTATTCTAATTGTTTTGTAACCTATGTAATTAGGGAGAATAATAAAGAAAGATATTAGATGCAATCCAAACCAGACCTAAAACACACGACCAACTTGCTAACCAACCCACATTACGAAAATATGAAACATGTTGTACATGATTAATTCTTTAATTATTAAAACAATGGCTTTCGGCTCCTTCGAAAGCCAAAGTAAATTAATTAGGGTCACGATTAAAAGTCAAACACTTTGTCTTCTTCCAAAACATTGAGAAGAGACACTCCTTATGAGTAGTTTATTTATAACCTTTGTTTGATAGTCAAATTTACCTCCCATGAAAAATGGATTCATAGCATGAAAAAGGTTATTAAGGCCGATAAGATAGAGCAACTACAACTTCACAAAAATAATAAATATCCACATCATTTTCATGAACAGGAAGATTTATTAAAAATATAATTTCACACATATACAAACCAAGAAATTATCCTTTAGTCGCTATCATTTTCGTCATTTTATTCTTCTAAATTCTTGTAACCCAAACTTGGAATATTTTTTCGTCACCATATACTACGCTTAGCTACTTCCAAGTTCTATCTCAGCCATGCCAAGCCTCTTCATCCGTGCATCTGATAGCTGTAGCAATAATAAATTTTTTAGTTGCTCCAAAATGAAATTTCACTTTCAACTTTGGATATATACAATATGATTGAAGGCACGTGTCACCCATTAAACGGTATTATTATCCAAATCGGTTTCTTGCCACTAATAATATCCGAAAACAAGATCCTAAAGTTTTAACACATGACAAGTCCATTGGTGCCTTTAACACTTGGGACAAATGGTTATACGATCGGGTATGCACTTGGCAAAACCAAAACCAGAGATTAGCTTCAAATTCGTGGTCTAAAAGGGCAATGTTAATTTGTTTAGATACGTTTATATTTCTGTGTTTGATGATGGTTGGATATGCCTGATCGATGGTGGAAATGCCTTAAATAAACAGAATTAGATTTATGTAGCTATATCAAATAAGTATAGAACACCGCATAAGGTATAAATTGAATTTCCATACAAATTGACATTGGCTAGCTATAATTACAAATAAAGTTGAAATTGACTGCAGGCAAGGATCTAAATATTATTCTGCATAATTAGATATATATAATTTTAGGGGAATCTAGCTTGGAGAGAATGCGAAACAAGCAGACCAAATGGAAAACAGAATATTGTTCTTATTAATTTAGTTTTTTTAGTCCATTTAGCCTTCTAACTTCCTAATTTTCCTTTAAGGACTAACATACATCGCAAAATAGAATTCCTTGAACCCCCAACAAATTGTTATGCCTTATTAATATTCATTCACGAATTTGTGGGCATAAAATGGATTAATTTGAAGATAGTATTCCGCTTTTATTCTTCGTGAAAGAGGAAAACATGATAGCTATATTTCTAGTTCATTTCTTTGAAGAACTTGTATGATGGATGGTATTGAAAATATAAATTATCATTTGTACAAAAGAATAAAAAGTAGGAAGGATTTTGAGAAGACTTAGATGGCAATAAAAAGTAATTACTTTTTTGGTTTAAATGTTATTATTTGGATCTCTAAAAAATAAGATATTTTTATTTTAATATTTTAAATTTTTTTATTTTTATTTTAATTTTTTAAAGATTTTAAATTTAATTTTTATTATCAAATAAAAATATTAAATTATGATACAACATTCTGGTAAGTTATTATGTTATAAAAAAAATTGATAAAATAAATATATTATCATTTTAAAAGATTAAAATAAAAAATTATTTATTTAAAAAGTAAAATTATATTTAAATCTAATTGTTACAATGAAAATATTTTTTATATTTGTAAGAATAAAAAAAATATAATTTACATATCTATTTAATCAATCGAGTTTTACCTCACATTATTCATTTGTAGTTAAAGAAAGAATAAGAAAAAGAAAAAGTATTGTTTATATATCAAAGATCTGACCGTTCTATTTCCCCAAAAGAGATGGAAAAATAGATTCTAACTTTGAAGACGAAGAAGGTGGAATCCAAAATTAAGTATATTGATTAACAATTGTCACTAGCACATAAGACTTTTATTAGTGCGTCTATATTCATTTTATTTAAAATATAATGTTGAAAATTTCAGTAAGAAACTTTGGGAGATCGAATTAAATATATAGAACCGTTTTATAATCCTACTCATATCGTTTACAAAGCACATAAGGCATCAACGTTGAACTTTTCTCAGCATCTATAAAATAGGAAAACAAGTACACCTAATTAAAATAAGTTTATCGGATTTCATTGTTGGGAAAGGCCAAGAGAAAATTCATGATAAGAAAAATGCTAACTAAAACAAAGGGCCAGGGAAAAGTTAATGGCCACTTGGTGCTTCAACTCCAATAAGAACAGACGCTGTATAAAACCAAATTTTATAATTTAATTAGCACTTGGTTTTTATTTTAAACACTTTCATCTGTTTTCATGAAAGTTGATGTGAGAATTGAGTTATTTGATTAAAATGTGATTGGCTAATGCTTTTAATTTTCTTAATTAAGATGAAAAAAAAAATAAGGAAAGTGAAGACTACCTAAGACTTGAAATATGATTTGTGCATAAAATCAACAAGGAGACGTTAAATAAGAATGACAGACAAATAGCCATTTTTTTTTTATAGTGTATATTGTGGTGACAGAGGGTCATAGATTTGTAAGAGAATATTACATTCGAAGTCACGTTATGATAGTTTCAATAGTTATCTACAAATCACAAAATCACAAGAGAAGTGACTTTTTTAATATTTTTTTAGAGAATTAGGAGGAGTACCCAACTGATTCATCGGACATTACTGTCGTGAAAATTATTTGAATTTTTTTTTAATATAATACAATTTATAAAATAAAAATGAAATAATTGTATAATTATCGTGATATAAAAAATGCTAATAAAATTTGTGTGATATAATAAAATGAAATCTAATATTAATTTCACAAAAAATAGAATGCTTCAAATTTCTAAAAATAAAAATAAAAACTCAAAACATGGTATGTGTATAACTATAAAACGAACATTCACTAATAAAAATTATTAACTTAATTATATGAAAATGTGAATTTTTTTTTTTTTACAAAAACTATTTGAAGTTGTGAAAGAGTTTGCTTTATGTTGTATATGACAATTATCAAACTTCCATGAAATAATTATCAAAATTATAACATTCATTTTGTATTAATTTTTTTTTACTAAGACAGATAAATTTTAACATGTTTAAGAGGCTGTTATTGAATTTTATTTATTTTCATTGTAAATAAAATTGATATAAAAAATTGTCTAGATTCAAATTTAAAAGAAATTATCTTCTCAAATGGAATTAATGACAATCATACAGTAATATTTTTTCCCTCATTACTTCATGTTCAAAAGAAAAACACCGGGTGATTGCAATATATCAGCATGATCATACAAATTCTGAAATAACGATATAGTCAAGTAAAATTATGTCTAGATATTGAAAAATAGAAATGAAGAATTAAAAAACTAAAAGAAAAAATGAAAACACTGACACTATAATTTATTTTAAAAGTACTAAATTAATCACTTAATTTTTTAAAATGTTTATTTCACATCAATTTTATCTTTTAAAAATTTATTATATATAAAACAAGCTTTTCAAAATTTAAAAAAATGTGTTTAACAAACTTGTTTAATATTACAAAGCCTTAAAATATTATATTTTGTTATTTTTATAATACCAGTTTATTTATGTTTTGTAATTATTAATTTTTATTTGTATAATTTATTTGTCTGATTTTCATAAATTCTTGTACAGTTTTTTAATGATACAATGATATGTTTACAATTTATTTACTTTTTGCTAATAATGATAATATATTTTGAAATTTTTAGCAATTATAATATGAGTTTTGTATTAACATATTTTTACTTAGCATTAGTATTTAGATATGGATATTACATAATAAGAACAAAAACATTTTCAATATACATACAGTAAGAACGATTATAATATTATTTTTTTGTAACATTATAATTATGGGTAACGGAGGTGCAGTTTATTTTAAAATGATTTACGTGATAACAGTAAGGGATCCAATTATTCTAATATAATTCTTAGTAACTATTTCTTAGCATCGTAACTGCTCCGTCTCTTCAGCAATGTTTTAGTCAGTTTTGCACTTTTGCTTCAGTAATTTTTTATTTTTTTTTCATATTTTACTTTCTAATACAATATCTTTAACAAACTCTCGGAGGTACAAACTAAGATTTAAGTTATGTTTTTGTCCAAGCATAAAGAGAAAGGATTAGTCCATAACTCGCCTTAATTAAGGCCCAATTAGTACTGGGTTTACTTTATGAGAATTACTTAATGTACATTTTTTTTATTAGATGCATCTTATAATTAAAATTTAATATTTAAATAAATATAAATATTTTTATATTATACATCGAGTAATCTATAATATATATTACGGATTGAATATTTTGTAAGTAATATAGT
>JAMLFT010012046.1:0-10675 GCA_026544285.1 Pachyrhizus erosus | reverse complement strand
GTTGATAAATATAAAATTGAGACTGGTTATTAATTTTTTATGATTTTATATTATTAATTAATTAAAAATAATATTTAGTATTACTTTTAAAATAATAATATCAAAGTTATTAAATATTGTATTTTGTGATTAAATGATTTTATAAACAATTTTACATTATAAGTAAATGTATTGTTTTTTCATAAAAAAATAAATTTTAAAAACCTTGGATTCTAAGAATTAGTTGTGATTAAGTGTAACATTACTCAAATACTCTATTCTGAGGGGAAGTACTCTAGTCAAATACATAAGTTGAGAGTTTTTTGGTGCTCATTCCTGTTTCGTACAGCCATGTAGAGGGGCCAGAAGAGGAGAGGGTGCAAATTCCAAAGCAATATGGGTGCCAACACAAATGAAGAAGAGAGTGTAGTGAGAAATGATGTTGCAATCAATTGCAGTATGATTGAAGACTAGAAAAAGAAAAAGATAAAAAGGCAATTCTTTCCAACATCCTTTTGACATCAATAGAAAAAGAAGTCTAGTAGGGCAGGGCATTGATCGGAACTAATCTTTCATCTTTATCACTGAAAATAACTGGTGGGTTTTGCTTTCTCCTCCCAATAGATCAAACATTTGTGATTTTTAGTTTCCTTTTCTTTCTTTTCCATTCCATTTTTTGCTTTTATGGTTCTTTATATAATTTAACTTAGCAGCTTGATGGAGGCCACAAGGGACCTCATGGATGCATGGGTCAAAATTTTGGAGACAGAAAAGAAAGAGTGTATGTGTTAAGCATAGTTATAAGATGAATAGAAATAACTTCATCTTTATTTTTTATAGGATCATTTATTTGAATTTAAATTTGATTTTGTTGATTCTGTTTCTAAATATATTTTTTTATTATTTATTTGCGTTTTTTTATGAAATTTATTTTTAATTATCTCTTGTATTATTCTTTTATCCAAATATCATCAATTATTTTATATTTTTTTACTTAATAAGCAACAAATTTAATAAATTAATGAGATAAATCCTTTCATTTTTTTATGAAAATGTGAACAAAAATGACTGGTCACAGTCGAATAACATGAATCGTATAACTATTTTTTTCTCTCCACACAATAATTAATTAAATAAAAAAAGGAATTTCAATAGTTTAAAGAATGATTTTAGAAAATATATTTTTTCATTTTAATCTGATTAAAGTTTTAGCCTTTTTAAAAAAACCTTAAAATAATTAAAATAATTAATATTTTCACTTTTTAATAAGTATTAAAATATTTATTTTAATGTTATTTTCTAATAAATATTATTGTTTAAAATATTTAATAATAAATTTATTGAAGTTAAGAAAAAGAATAATGATATTTTGGTAAAATTATTATATAATAAATATTAGTTTTTTAAATATTTACTTTTCTTAATTTGTGAAAAAAAATTAAATATAAATTATTTTAAATCAAAGAAAGTAATATAAATGATTAAAATTTTTTAACATTATTAACTAAGTAAAAAAATAATTCTTATGAATTAGTTAAAAGGTTATTATATATATAAAAAAAAAAGTAGTATACTAATACACGAAATAAGATCTGGTTAACTTCAGTTATTAATATAATATGTACACATGAAATAAGATCCGGCGGTTAACTTCAGTTATTAATATAATATGTACATTTTAAAAATTATATATAATTAAATTTTAGAATTAAAAAATAAAAAATTAAAATAATGATACATTTTATAATATGTATTTTAAAATAAATATAATATCATGCTATATAAAATATTTTTTATTAATTAAATAAGTTTTATTTTTAATATGTAACTATTAAAAAATATAAAATTTCAAGCACGTATCACTGTATTAGATTAAAATAATTCAAAATATAATTTAAATTCGTCTTTAAATTTATCGCATCTAATTTCTAAAAATTAAATCCGCTAACTTATAATTTTGGATTGAATTAATAGGATTAGACCAACTATATATGAAGGACCGTTCCCAAAATTACTGGGATTGGATGGAAATTGCTTTGCATGGCTTTAGTTGTACACATAGGACGACACAATCTAAGGTAACCCTAAAATTATTCTTTACTTTATAACATGCACATACTCATTTTCATTTTATCAATAATCAAATCATATTCATTTGGTGGTGCGTTCACATTTAAGTTTTTTAAAATAAAATTGAAAGAGTTTCCTTTTTGGGAGAACTAAAGAATAATACTAAGTGCATGTTTTTTAAAGAATACTAAATGCATGTTAAACCTCGAATGTTTGGCAAAATCTTTTTATTGGCTTTTTTCTTTTTAAAGAATCTAATATGTTTCACGGAATTATATCGAAATATAAAATAAATTGTGATAAGAAAGATTTTTGTTATCTTAAGTAAAATTTTGAAAGTTAAGATTAAATATTATATAACTTATTTATATAATTAATTATAATGTTAAGAGGTTATAAATATAACCAACAATCTTTTTATAATTAATCCAAAACCACTCGTTAATAATTGGATTTTTTTATAATTAATTATAAATATAATTTCATCTGAATATATTGAATCTTGCTCTTGCTCTTTAGATTGAGATGTTACTGTTAATTATAATAAAGAAATGACTTGTTAGAAAGATCAAGAAATATCAAGCAAATTTAACCTAATTTTCATAAGAAATAACCTTGTAGGTAAAAATAAAAATATTAATTAAAAAGTTTGTAGAATTATTACAAAGTATTCTCAAATAATTGACAAGTTTTTTACTATGATATTATGGATATATTGATCACCATAAAGTTTGATAGTTCATATACTAAGCATGAGCACATCATTTATATGATAAATATTGTAACAAGACATAAGTCCTTGAAAATTGTTGTAGATGAGAATTTTTTACTACAACTTATTCTCAATTCATTATTGACTAAGCATAACCTTCTTCAAATAAGTTATAAGTTGACCAATAGCATTATATGTTGGTTTAAGAGGAAAAACAAATTTAGGAATCAAAGAGGTCACTCAATCTATTATGTTTATTAACCATTAAGGGTATCAAGGATATCTAGTGACAATGAGGTAATTAAGTCTATGGCATAATTCATCGATATATTTTTTTAAGTCTTTTAATGACTTTATTGACCTAGAAAACTCATGACATTGGGAACCATAGGAATGTCATTAGGACAATAATCAAGTGTACTAGTCTTAGTTAGAATATCTAGAGTATACAAGTATTGGGAAATGACAATTGCATAAAAGGATTAAGCTACTTGAATGCCTAAAATATATTTAAGTGTGTCCTAGTCTTTCATCCAAAATTAACTATGGGGTGGTATTTGAGCCAACATATATTGTCCAAGTTTTCACTGGTGATGAAATGTCCTTAACATAAATGACAAGATACATGCACAATATAGACAAAAGGTGAAGGGAATGAAGGGCTAGAAACATACTAGAAGAGAGTTGAATAATGTGTAAGTGATTTTTGAAAACTCTTCACAAATTTTTTAAGAAAGACATATAAAAATATAGAAAACGATTTTCACAAATAAAACGTATAAAACTACGAGAGATAAAACAACTTAAAAAACATGTTTTATAATAATTCACTTCAACTTAAGGTACGTCTAGTTCTCTCTCAACCTAAAAGGTTTCACTAATCAATAACTTGATTACAACACAAGTAATGACTTCACTACTCTTGCCTACAAGTATTCTCTAAGCTATTTCCAGTTTTTCAACCCAAGTATTCTTAACTATCACTCTTGATTATAAAACTTAATCATCTGATTATGTATTATAAGTATTCTTTAACACTAAGTCACTTTTGGTTTCTTAAGATCTATATAGAATAACTCATAAAGTGATAATATGAAAATTTAAACATAAATTACAAATAAAACTAAAGATATAAAAGAATTACAAAGCAAAATCTTAAGAAGAGATATACAAGTTTAAGACGTAAAGAAAGGATGTTTGTTGTGACACAACGTTCTTTATTCTTCTTTTCGTTTTGATATGCATTAAATGCATGATTTTTTTTTACGTCTTTATATTGTAGGTATTTAGTTTGTATGAAAAGAGAGAAAATATGTTTGTCATTTGTCTTTTTTTTCTTTTTTTTTTTGTTAGAGCTTTGACCTATCAAATACTCTTTTGGATATTCATACTTTAGTCTTTTTTGTTGACAGACTTTAGAGTTCAATGATCCTTTGATTAGGAAGCCTACTTATATTCATCATGTCTATTGTTTTTCATTAAATACTCATTTGAATTTAAGCATTAGAACAATAATAGAGATAAACTTTAATAACATCTATCCTAGGAATTCAAAGTAATTGTGCAAAATTAGATATAATAAAAGTGTTTGATGTTGTTTAGGAGATATATAAGATTACGACGCATTTTTCAAATCATATGTATTGAACATATTGAGTTTAGTCAAAAACCTTTAGACATATATTTACTATAAAATCTACTAGACATATCCAACATTTTTAACGCTTTGGACGCTTACCCTTTTTTGCTTATACTTATGCATTTGAGTTAGAAATATATTACCTTTTTGTTTCTTAAGACTTATTCCCGTTAACATTCTCATCAAAACATTAGTATACTTCAAATTATAATATTCTTTTGCAATAATTAAAACCATAGATTTTAGGGACCCAATGTTTCATCCACATCTTTGATTCTAACATGGAAAACAAAGAGTGATCATCCTTATAGCAAGTCTTACCAAACTTAAGAAAGACAAAGTTAAAATGGTCAAACCAAACATGAGGAGACTACTTTAAATCATACAAAAAGTGAAGAAGTTAATAAATAAGTCAAGAGTCACTTGAGATAGTAAAACTTGGTGAATGGTCCATATAAACCTTTCCCTATAACTCATCATGCAAGAAGATATTTTTAATGTCCAATAAGTGAAGTGACCAATATCACATGTTGATTTTAGCAATAAATAAAGTAATTATGGCTACAAGGGAAAAGGTATCCTTATTATTAAGACCAACAATATGAGTATAGTCCTTATCCATTAAGCAAGTTTTAAACTAATCAATATTTCCACTTGGTATGATCTTCATTGTATAAACCCAGTGACAACAAATAATAGTCTTGTCAAGAGGAAAAGGAATAAATTCCCAAGTGTTGTTAATGTGTAAAGCAGTCATTTCTTCCAACATTGCATGTTGTCAATACAAATAATCCATGACTTTACTTGTAGACTTAAAGATGCAAAACCGAAAAATGAGATAAAAAAAATAAGGATATAAATAATCATAATGAAGAGTATAAACATATAAAATGTTATGAATGCGAGAGAACCAAATGTCTTTGCATAATACAATAGGCAGTTTAAGAATAGGTGATGTTGGTGGATGGACATTTAGAGCACGAAATGATGTTGAAGGATTAATGGATGTTGTGTTCATCGGTAATAAGTGAGTAGCGAAGGTGGAGTAGAAGTAATGATTAGGACTAGAACAATGGATGGAACATCTAGATAAGCATTTTTTATAATGGAAGTAGAGAAGAAGAGGTAGACTTAAACCAAGTAACATTAGCAGAGAATAAATATTGTTGAAGTTAAGAATAAAAACAATGATAACCTTTTTGAAATGAAAGAAGTCCATAAAAAGACAATTGAGAGAATTGACAGGGTTTACCTTTTCCTAAATTGAGGTCATGAAAAAAACAAGTGCAACTAAAAACAAAAAAAGGAATAGGATAAAGATCTTATTTTGGGTACAAGATGGAATAAGAAACTTGATTGTTGAAGATAGACAATGACATGTAGTTAATAAGATAATATGATGTATCAAGCACATCACCCTAGAAGTGAAGAGGAATATTTAGTGAATGAGAATGGTTTAAGTTATTTCTATTAAGTGGTCATTTTTTTGTTCAATAACAAGACATTTGATGGATAATTCCCTGTAAGGTTAGGAATGACTAAAATAGGCAACACAAATATTCTTATGCATTATCAATGATATTTTAATTGAAGCACCCAATCAATTGTGAATTTCAATTTAGAAATTTTAGAAAATATGATTTATTGAATTTGTGTCTTACCCACACATATGGTTCTTTATTTATAATCAAATATGGAGACAATTAAGGTTACAAAGAATAAAAGAAATCCCTAATTTCTAGCAATGAAATCTTTCTATATTTCCTTATTTACACCATATATTTATAAAAAGAAAGTGAAAGGAAAAAAATAAAAGAAATAAAAAATGAAATAATTTTTCAGTTTCTTTCCTCTTGTTTGGTTGTATAGAAAGTGAAAGGAAAGAAAAATATGTGAAAAAAATAACATAAATAACCTAAATAAAAATAAAATGTAATGTAAATAAGGATGTTTTTATAATTTGTGTAAAGAAACATTTCTTTCTCTCATTGTTCTTCTCTAATTCGAGAAAACCAAAAATCAAGTAGGATTCATATAATTTTTGAGTTAATTATGGCAACACTCCCTAAGGTTTTAACTAATTACACATGCACTTCCTCTTTTTCGAACCCTACAATGACACCCCCTCATATAACTTCGTAATTGGTGAAATATTTTTTAAATTAATTTTAATTAAAATTAACTTTAATTTTAGTGAAACTCAAAATACCTCTTAGTTAAGTGGCATGAAATAGTACCCTTGAACTTTTTAAACTCTTACATGGGTACCCCTCACATTACACATATACCCTTGAACTTTTTAAACTACTATGTGTTTATCCTATGTGATTTACACATATTACAAGTGCACCCTCTATGTTTTACAAAAATTACACATGATACTTCTTTTCATCTCAGTTGTAGGAATGTAAAATTACAATAACATCATATGAAGATCTTGCCATCAAAGAGAATTAATGTTCATATAACAATATCACAACTATTAAAGATCATCAAAATAAAACATATTTATCAAAAAAACTTAACCAAACAGATAACTTGATCACACCTCTTACAAATGAAGTTTCGACCTTGCCTACATATGCACCACAACAACTTCTGCTAGAATTATGGCAAATAAAAACAACTTAACAAAGGAGATGAGAGTAATTTAGGAATTCAAAATTTCATAAAAATCATGTGTCAATCACGTGAGACTTTGAATTTATCAGACTAGATATTTTTTTTTTTACAAAGGGGGTGCAAGTATAACAATATCTCAAAAGTTAGAAAGTTTTTTGTACAGTAAAAAAAGAAGGGTGCATGTGTAATTAACTAAAATTTCAGGAGGTGTTGCTATAATTTATTTATAATTTTTCTTTCATTCTTTTGTCAAAATGTACCAAATGATGGATGGGATGAAATAAAAGATATTATTTGTTTCCTCTCAATTGTTCCAAACAATTTCTCATTAATCAAGTAATGGTTAGAGAGACATCACAAGGTATGAAGTATTCGATGTCAATTAAAACTCTATTTTTATTGTATTATTTGTTTGAATTTTTATTTATTTGATCATTTTTTAAACTAGTTATTTTTTCTAATATATTATAATTTATTTCATTAATGATGTGTCATCTTATCATTTATTGTAAATAGATCACGTTTCGTTATATTTAAATTCTTTTCTTCAATAATATAATCCTACACTCATGTTTTATTCTCTTCCCTTGGAGTGGGAATATCATCAATCTTATTCTAATATTCTAACAGTATAATAAATAGTTCTACAATCCTGTTTCTAGGGTAATTACATTTTTCTTTCTTAATAAAATGTATTTGGAGATGCAACATCAAGTCATCACGTGTACCCTTGTGGATGTGATTATGCATTCCAATAAAAATTGATTACAGATCACTATTTTCATTTGTTAAAATATAGGTTTGCTCAAGATCTGACACTTGCACTCCTCATTATGAAGATTTCCAGTTTTCTTATATGAATAGATCAGCTCAAACCAAAAGAAGGTTATACATTAGACACAGTTGGTGACTATTTCTGAAATGATGGAGCATCTTATTAAAGTCAAAAAGAAGTAAAACAGCGTTCATGCATATAGTATCAAATACAGTTGGTATACGTAGAGGGTAAAGGCAAGGAAAGTATCATGTCACTCAACCCTTGTTTAATCTTGATCACTAAATTGGTCATTCAGCAACTTCATAATTGATTCTGCAAGAAAATTACGAAAGGAATAACCTTTAATCAGATTGAAAGCATATACTAATTATTTGTATTATTTTTATGGAAGGGAGGGACACAAGCATCAAAACAAACGAGTGAAGAAGAAAGTGGAAAATAAAAAGGATTTCTGGAGAGGGGACCAATAACTCAATCCTCTCATTAAGATTTATTATTTAGTAAATTACATAATCTATAACCGAATGTTTATGGTTATGCTTAAAATTTTAAAACATACATGGTTATGCTTAGATTAAATGTTACATTTAAATAAATTAATATTGGTTGAATCACGAGAATGAATGTAACCGAAGAATTTCAAAAGATTCCTACCTGTTTTCTCTTAATTTTTAACACTATATTACTAGCATAGTTGCTTTCAAGTTACTGGTTTATGTCATAAGGCAAAGAGTTTAATTTCACTCAGAAACATCACACAAATACTGGAGATGCTGCTGCCTGAAATAAGAGTGATGCTAAAGAGAAGCATGAAGAACTGCAGTGGTTTAACATACATGACGATATTTAGAAAAGTTTGGATTTGAGAAGAGATGATTGGTAAAAAAAGGTATCAAATTCTTAAAGATATCTGTTGGTTAGGACAATTGCTTGATGCTAATTGCTTTCACAGCAAACAGAACACGTTTCCCTAGTCAGAGGTTGTTTTTATTTTTAATACATGTAAGAAATTCATTTAAACAGAGTGGAGGTGATTACGATGAGTTAGTAGGATAAGAGATCCTCCTTAAAATAAAGGAAAATAGTAATACAAAGAACAGTAGGAATATGGCTAAAGGCCAAGTCATTTTCAAGCATGACTTCTCTGTTGAATGATAGGAATCTTGGGGGTTGTCTTCAAGTTGTACTAATATTGCATGGCTGTAATAACTTAGACATTAGAATTTCTGATCTTGAAAAAGGTGATTGGGCCAAATTGATGAAATTACATCAGAAGCCTTAGCAGATAGATCATGAAAACATTCATATTTAGTAATTCCACAATTTATATGAGCTTTTAGGATAAGTGCCTTCAGCCTAAAGTAAGCATTGCATCAGAATCTAAGGAAAAAGTCACAGGGATCAATCGTAAAGAGTTCACACCAGTCATGGCTTTCTTGATAGGTTCACAGCAAAGGTTTCCTTGAGCAGCAAGCTACAACAGGAATGAGTAATACAGCATCAATGAAACAACTTGAAGAAGCCAATTCAGCCTGCACTCTTCCTTTAATAAATATGATTCACCCGTACAGAAAACCTTACGGTGAAATGAGAGTAATAGAGCATGAAGAAGAAAAGCAGGAAGCATTCGATTGGACACAGAGACTCAGACAAAAAGAGTATACCATAACTTTAACAACAACATTGTATTTAAATTTGCTTAGAAACAACGTGAAGCGAGGTGCTAATAGGAGGAATAGGTGGAAAGTACCTAAAAGGAAAGTGTTGTATGTAGATTGATAATTTTGAGAGTAAAATTTGATTACTAGATTTTCTCCTGGTGAAATTTCATGGAATTTATTCTTCTATTTTTGTTGTATTACTTATTTAAAAAATTAATAATATTATTCAACAAAGATGAAACTTGCCTTGATCAGGTTTAGGTTTAGCGTAGAACCTCATTTTTAACAAAATACTAATAGCAGGAATGGTTGATTATTCTATCTGTTTTATAGCTCCAATTTGTGATGGTACTTCATGGTTAATATCTCAGTATTGACTCTTGTTTTGCTTCTGTTTTTTTTAATTATTATTGATAAAATAAAGCTAGGAAATTGGACAAAAATCTTTGGCACATGCTGTCAAGGATGCCCATGCCAGACCTGCTAGAATTTGCCTTACTAATAGTCAATACCAAAGTAATACTTTCATTGGTTTTCATCTGCTTCGAATTTACATTTGTCTTTGCCATTTTTACTTCAGAGGATCAACTTTTATTGATGTGTTTGTTACTAAAATTGAATGAATATCAATATCATACACTTTTATTGGGTAATTTTAGATTTAAGTAAATGAGTAATATAACAGCTCAGAGGGATTTAACCCTAAATTATTTCTTACCATTTGCAATGACATATACAATAGATCATTAGCAGTTATAATTTTGTTGTGGTATGCAGAGGAGATATTGTTATGCATGACCATTTCCCATAATAATTGAAGGTAATGTATCGGATGATAAGTTTTAAACCTATCTAGACGGTTCAAATCTCCAATCTCATAATATTTAGAAATAAGGATGACCAATATACAGTGGCAAACTTCATGACCTTTTTACTAAGATGTAGAGTTACATAGTGTCTTTACCCACGACCATGAATTATCAAATTAAAAAGAATTAATTATAAAAAAGTGTTAATTATAAAAATTTATTAAAATTATATTAAATATAATTATTATAATTAGTTACTTTGATCGTAACTCATAAACAATATATATATTATTATTATTTTAGTATGAAAGCAATTTACTTTGGTTATAAGACTAACTTTTTTAAAAGTATTTAATTTAATGATTTTTTAATAAAATCTATTCATGCGTTCGACTATATTTTTAA
>JAMLFT010012045.1:0-10675 GCA_026544285.1 Pachyrhizus erosus | reverse complement strand
CTAGTATCAATCTCATGCCTTTATCCATGCTGAAGAAAATTGGAGATGTAGAAGTGAGACCTACAAGAATGACTTTGTAGCCAGCTGACAGATCTATAAAATATTCACATGGAGTAGTTGAAGATCTCTTAGTGAAGGTGGACAAATTTCTATTCCCAGTTGACTTTGTTGTTATAGACATAAAGGAGAATACTAAAGTCCCTTTAATCCTTGGAAGACCATTTATGAAGATTTCCAAAGTCATAATTAATGTTGATAAAGGTAAACTAAAAGTTTGTGTACAAGACGAGAAGGTAAGTTTTAATGTGTTTGAAGCCATGAGACATCCAGAGGACAAAAAGGAGTGCTTTAGATTGGATGTAATTGATGAAATCTGTTGGGAAACACAAGGAAGATTTTCTACTGCTAAGCCATTGATGAAAGTTTTCATTGATAACATGGAAGACATAGATGAGTGGGAAGAGAAAGAAGTAAAAGATTGCTTGAAAGACTTAGACAAGGCTAAGGAAGTTTCTCAAAATGTTGTTTAAAGGAAAGAATTGATTAGAGAAGAGACTTCTCCGCCTCAAAAACTAGAATTGAAGCAGCTACCATCTCATCTTAAATATGTTTTCATTGTAGATAATGGTGAAAAACCAATAATTCTTAGTAATTATTTGGTAACATAAGAAGAAGAAAAAGTGGTGCAAGTGCTGAAAGCCAATGAGGAGCTATAGGGTGGACTTTATCTGATTTGAAGGGTATAGGTCCATCCTACTGCATGCACAAAATTCATATTGAGCAAGACTTTAGACTTGTAGCTCAACCTCAAAGGCGTTTGAATCCGACCATGAAGGAGGTTGTGAAGAAAGAAGTTTAAAAGCTCCTAGAGGCAGGGATGATTTATCCTATTTCAGACAGTGCTTGGGTCAGTCTTGTGCAGGTGATTCTGAAGAAGGGTGGCATGACTGTCATCCATAATGAAAAGAATGAGTTGATACCTATAAGAACTATTACAGGTTGGAGGATGTATATTGATTATAGAAAATTAAACTAAGCCACAAGAAAATATCATTTCCCATTGTCTTGTATGGATCAGATGCTGGAAAGGTTGGTAGGAAAAGCATATTACTATTTTCTGGATGGATATTCAGGCTATAATCAAATTGTAGTAGATGTAGAAGATCAAGAGAAGACTACTTTTACTATCCCTTTTGGTGTTTTTTCCTACAGAAAAATTCCATTTGGGTTGTATAATGCTCCAACTACTTTCCAGAGATGTATGTTTGCTATCTTTGCAGACTTGATAGAAAAATGCATTGAAGTGTTCATGGATGATTTCTCAATATTTGGATTTACTTTCAATTCTTGCTTGGAAAATTTAGACACTGTACTGAAACGGTGTGTGGAGACAAATCTTGTACTCAACTGGGAGAAATGTCAGCTCATGGTGACTGAGGGCATTGTTTTAGGCCACAAGATATCTTGCAAAGGAATTGAAGTGGACAAAGTAAAAGTTGAGGTCATTGAAAAGCTACCTCCACTAGTCAACATCAAAGGGATTAGGAACTTTCTTGTGCATGTTGGCTTTTATAGGAGATTCATCAAGGATTTCTCAAAAATTGCAAAACCATTGTGCAACTTGCCCAATAAGGATACTCCATTTAAATTTGATGAAGACTGTCTAATTGCCTTTAAAAATTTAAAATAAAAACTCATTTCTGCACCCATAATTGTTGCTGCTAACTAGCATATAATTTTGAATTGATGTGTGATGCATGTGACTATGCAGTAGAAGCAGTCTTAGGGCATAGGAAAGAAAAAGTTTTTCATGTGATACACTATGCAAGTAAAGTCCTAAATGAAACTCAAAGTAATTAGACCACTACTAAAAAGAAGTTACTTGTTATAGTCTATACACTTGAGAAATTTAGATCTTATTTGGTTGGCTCCAAAGTAATTGTTTTCACTAACCACACTACAATTGAATATTTGTTAACTAAATCAGATTTTAAGGCAAGACTAATAAGATGGATACTTTTGTTGTAGGAATTTGATTTCGAAATAAAAGACAAGAAAGGTTGTGAAAACAATGTGGTAGACCATCTATCCAAACTTGCGAATGACGAGGTGACTGCACTTGAATCAGAGGTGTTAGATGAGTTTCCAAACGAAAAACTCTTAGCAATTCAAGAGAGGCCATGGTTTGCAAATATGGCCAATTTTAAAGCTGCTAGAGTTATTCTTGAAGATTTTGAATGACATCAAAAGAAAAAATTCTTCAAGGATACCAATCATTATGTGTGGGATGATCCTCATCTGTTCAAAATTGGTGTAGATAACCTACTGCGGAGATATGTCACAAGAGAGGAGGCCAAGAATATTTTATGGCATTGTCATAATTCACCATATGGAGGTCATTTTAATGGAGAAAAGACTACTCCTAAAGTCCTTCAATCTGGATTCTATTGGCCTACACTGTTTAAGGATGCACATGAGTATAGTCGAAATTGTGATAGCTACCAAAGAACTGGAAGTATCTCTAGAAGACATGAAACGCTATTGCAAAATATTCAAGAGGTTGAAGTCTTTGATTGTTGGGGAATTAACTTCATAGGACCACTGCCATCTTTTTTATCAAATGAATATATATTATTGGCAGTTGAGTATGTGTCCAGATGGGTTGAAGCGATTCTAGTTCAAAAGGATGATGCTAAAATAGTGATCAAATTCTTTAAGAGAAATATTTTTTGCAGATTTGGTACTCCTAGAGTCCTAATTAGTGATGGAGGCTCCCATTTTTGTAATGTTCAGCTCCAAAAGGCTTTAGAACATTATGGAGTTCAACATAAGGTAGCAACAAGCTACCATCTTCAAACCAATGGTCAAGTAGAGGTCTTGAACAAAGAAATTAAGAGAATTCTAGAGAAAACAGTTGCCTCTTCCAAGAAAGATTGGTCAAGAAAGCATGATGAAGCTTTATGGGCTTATAGGACTTCATATAAAACTCCTACATCTCTCTCTCCATTTCAACTAATCTATGGTAAGGCATGCCACCTTCTAGTGGAATTGGAACATAAAGCATATTAGGCATTGAAGCTTTTAAATTTTGATCTTAAAGCTACTGGAGAGAAATGAAAAATGTAGCTCTAGGAACTTGAAGAGATGAGGCTCAATGCTTATCAATCTTCTAAACTTTACAAGGAACATGTCAAGGCTTACCATGACAAGAAAATTTTGAAGAGAAATTTTGAACCAGGCCAATCTATATTGTTATTTAATTCTAAGTTAAGACTTTTTCCTAAAAACCTGAAATCAAAATGGTCAGGCCCATTTCTAGTCAAACAAGTCAAGTCGTATGGAGTAATGGAATTGGAGGACCTTAAATCACATAGAAGTTGGGTCGTCAACGGCCAGAGATCGAAACATTATTTTGGTGGTGAGATTTAGAGGCTCACCATGGTGATTCGGCAGAATGATCCTTGATTTATACAGGCGTCAAGCTATGTGATGTTAAACAAGCGCTTTCTAGGAGGCAACCCAACATTTTACTATGTGAATTTGTTATGAGTTTGTTTGTTTGTTTGCTTAAGTTAATAATATGTAATTTGTTTGTAGATATGTCATGGACCATGTTGCACATTTGATCACCTCATAACTCATAAGCATGTACATCTTTGCATTTGGAAGTACGATGTTGGTATGCAGCATATGCTTAAGTTTAACAAGAAAAATTGGGACGGTTAGATGCTTTGGAATGTGAGGTTTTAGGCCATTTTGAAAATTTTAGTTTTAGAATTCAACTATTAGTTATATGAGGTGAAACTAGGTTGAGCATTAGAAAATGACTTTGAACTGCACAAATAGTAAGAAAAAGAGTGAGTAAAAGTTGAAAGAAAAATGAAAATTGTCTTTGAACTACACAAAAATGTTCACTATTTTTAGGACAATTTTCACTCAAGCTAGAATGGTTTGCCTAATTGAAATATGCAGAAAAAACAAAGAATTTTCATCAGCAATTCTTGCCTGAGAGAGATATGACTCGCTTGAGCGAGTTTTTGAAAAACAAAGGGGTGCTCTCAAGCTCATTTTCGCTTGAGGGAGGTATGACTCACTTGAGCGAGTTTTTGAAAAACAAAGGAGTGCTCTCGAGCTCAATCTCACCTGAGCGAGGTAGGTCTCACCTAAGCGAGGTAGGTCTCGCCTGAGTGAGATATGTAGGAAAGCCAAGCAATTTTGCTCTACAATTCTAGCCTGAGCGAGGTAATTCTCGCCTGGGTGAGAATGCATTTAAAACGTAGTCATCTCAGCCTCGCTGAAGCGAGATAGGCTTGCTTGAGCGAGAGTATAGTCTTCATGTTTGAAAAAGGGAGTTGAAACGATGGAACACAAATTTTTTTTACCCCTTTCTTCAAACCATAACTCGTTGCATATCTCTCTCACTCACCCATTTTCTTGCTTATTTCTACTATGCACATTCCAAGCTCATTTCCTTTTGCCATTGTCAATGTAAGTGATTTTAGGTGTCATCCTTACAATGCATCTTTCATTGTTTTGAAAATCTTTGGGTTCTTTGTGGTTTGTTTGAGAATTTGAAGTTGAAATTTTGTGAATGAGTTGAATGAAGTGTGAGTTAAACTAGTGTGTTGTCCTAATTGATGATTGCTAAGCATTGTGTTTGATGAAATCCATTCATTGATTGTATTTTTTCATGTAGCCCACCAAGTGTTTGTTAAAATGTCAAGCATGAAAAATACTCATACAACTGAACTATGAGATGCACATGATCACAACTGAACTATAATATGATACTCAACATTCAAATAAGATATTTTCATCTTGATAACTCCTATTGCAAATTATGACTATTTTATAATGCTTATGTTTACAGTCAATATATGGGTCGCACCAAATCTACTGTTGGGCTTAATCCTATATGTTTCAATAAAGGGAAAAGAGCCAGAGTTGCTTCATCATCCCTCGATCCTCCACCAAGAAATCTTGTGCGGAATAGAGAAAGACAAGAAAGGTATAATGAAATCAAGAATTGGTCATTTATCTCAAAAAGAAAAGTGCATCTCATGTTAGAAGAATATGACCTTTTCTTGAATGGGCTGCAACGAAGGAACTGGATGAAATTGGCAGACCCACTGCCTAAATATGATCCAAATATTGTTTTGGAATTTTATGCAAATGCCTAAGCTGAAAGTCCAAATGAAAAGCGCTCAAAAGTAAAAGGTAAATGTATTCCCTATGATAGAAACTCAATCAATGAATTTTTGGGAAATCCATTACATTTTCCAGAAGGTCGTCAGTGCACTTATCAAAGATTAAGATATGAAATTCATGGGTTCAATGACAGAGAGGTTGAAAGAGAACTCTGTCTCCCCAGTTGGTCCTATCAATTGGGACCCATTAGCAATCCATTGAGGATTCAACATAAAGACATGAAGACTCTTACCCAAGTTTGGATGACTTTTTTTCTTGCCAACAAAGTACCAATTGGTCATGTCTCCGACCTGAACGTGCCCAGATGCCATATGCTCTTTTGCATTTTGAAAGAGGGGTACTTCGTTGATGTAGAAAAAATTATCTTTAATGAGATTTACAAATTTTCTATGTTAGAAGTGAATAAGAACAATGAGAAGGCTAAGGGATCTTTGGGATTCCCTGCACTGATCACAGCTCTATACGAGGCTTAAGGAGTAGAGGTCAATCCTACAACAAAAATTAGACCTACCATTGATAAAAGATTCATAGATCAAAATTGCATAAATAGTGAAGAAGACCAATAGGTTGCCAACCCTCAACAGCAGTCTTCTCCGCCTCTTGTAATTGAAAATCAACCTCCTAAACAACCTGGATCTTCAATAGCCCTCAATGGAATCAATGCTCATGGAACAAACGTCCTATATCTGAAACATAATGGAGCATATGCAATTACAGCAAAGCTGTAATCATAGGGGCATTATGCATATCCACTAAGGACTTTACAGAAGCATTCTTGAAGGACAATCGAATCCGTGGATGAACCTTGATCAATTTAGCTCTTATTTGTCGTGGCCTAAGGACATGCCTATTTTTCCAGTGGGGCAGGAGCAGTTGGAGCTGAAGATATTCCTAACTATTATGCAGGTAGAGCAGCTATGGGAGCAGAACCATTTGGAACTACAACAATAGAAGACCCAATCCAATTCCAAAATGAGGAGTTTGACACAAAACTAGATAGAATCTTGGGGGGGGGGGATTAACACCTCATTAACCTTCCGTGCTTACATTGAAGAAAAAATGGTTTCATTATTTTGTTATGCATGAAAAAAATTTAAATTAATTAGTGTAGTTTTAGATACATAATTAGTTTAGTAGTCTAATTTAGTGGTTTCACTTTTGTTATTGTCAAGGACTACTTTTGTTTCTTAGTAAGTAGCTTATATATATATTATTGTTGAGGTAGTTGCCCATATGTTTTTTTTAGATAGCTGGTGGCTCATGCAAGTCAATAGCTGACATAATTTTTTTGAGATAACTGAAATTGTTTGAGAATCATTGAAAATTCATTTTAATCGGTGGTTGAAAAGAAATCAAGCCTTAGCAAGTGTACTAAGTTAGAACAACTGAGTGAATTGAGCAAGGGCTGAAAAAAGATAAATTGTGGTTGAATCCATGATTCAAAATTGATTTCGAATATGAGTGCATGAAAAGTGAACAAGATAAATGATTGGGAACAATGATTAAGAAAAATTGAGGAATTAAACCAAACAACCAAGTGAGTGTGTGAACCCCTAAATAGTTAGAGAGTTCTATTGATGAATTGTCAGTTGATGTTGCCTGATTTTTTAATTTATTTTGAATCACAAAATAAAACATGGAAATGACTAAGGCATGCTTGTAGAAAGTGAAACTTTTAAAACTTAGGGCCAAATAGCAACCTATGCACAGTATGAAAAATTTTTGTGGTAACCGTTTGGGCTAAAAATTGCTTCATCGCAACCTAACTTTCAATTGACATATATTCCTCCCACCTTTGTAGCATGCTTAGGGAAGGAGACCATAGATGCAATTTAAATACATGAAATAGTAATGGTTGGTTTCAATTTTAGTTTGATTATAATTGTGAGGAAGAGGGTCAGGTAATTTACTCTCTAGCAAATTATATAGTTCTCTGTTTCTAAAAAAAAAGGGCAAATCGACAAGAGAGGTGAATTATAGAAAAGAAAAGGAAAGTGGTGTATGGTGGACTCTAAAGAATTGATAATAGACAACACAAATGAAATTTTGTTTGAATTGTAGTTATGTTCTCCTTTTGTTAAGTGTGCAATTTGTTATCTGAAAAACCAATATTTTAAGAACTCAGCCTCATTACAACCCTTATGAAGACCTTAAGATCTATGTTTATTATGTGTTGTGATTTGATTGAAAATGAAAGGTAACCTTGATATGTTCAAAAATCAGTGGAAATTAAGAGAAACACTCACCTGTGAGAACTTAAGAGAGAAATTCCTTAGTTAGATTCTCATTTCATTGTTACAGTTGTTTAGATGGGAAGTTGATTGCATTTGTATCCTACTTTGATTGGATTTGGAGACACCATAGTTTTCTACTTTGATTTGTTGTTCTGGGCATGGAAGTTGTCTTAATGATTGAACCATAGATCTAATTTGTAAATAACCCTTATTCTGTGGTGGGGACAAACCTTGGTTTTTAGGATTCAATTACTTTGCTTGAGGACAAGCAAGATTCTAGGTTGGGGGAAGTTGATAAGTGCCAATATTTAGTACATTTACATGAGAAATTTGGTTCCTTTTGTTCTTAATTGTTGTTTAAATTAGCAATCACCCCCTAATTTGAGAATTATTAAATCCAAATATATGTTTTTGAGTCATGAAACAAATGGAGACATTTAATCCTGATGTTGTATGAATTTCAGATAACTAAGGAGGGAGAAAAGAAAGAATTGAAGATGCATGAATAGAAGTACAAGAAGATAGACAAAAAGGGAGACTTTGATGCTGAAAAGTTTAAACTAGAGCTTGCCCAAGTGAAACCACTCTCGAGATCATTCTCGCTTAAGCGAACTTGGTCTTGCTTGGGCGCAAACTGGCTTTTGCTTGAGCGAGATATTCTCGCTTGGGAGCAAACTGGCTTTTACTTGAGCGAGATATTCTCGCTTGGGCGAGTTGACCACTACAACATTTTCTACCTCTAGACCTTTTGATAATACTAACCCAGGTAGAACCTCCTCGATTCTCAAAATCACCTTCCCGACTTCCCTCACACCCTAGGAGAAGAAGACCTAACAACTCTAATCAAAATACTCCCTCCACCTATACTAGGACTACCAGACCCATCCCTAGGGAAGAATCATCTAAAGAGGAAGATCCATCTGAGAACATCGAAGACCAGTTTTAAATTTGTCCTTTATGTTGTAACAGTAGTATAGCTTTATGTAAATTTATTAAATGAAAGTACTTTTAGATATTTGTGTGTGATTTTATTAGGAAAAATTTAGGTTGTTATAATTAAATGGTATTAGAATAGTTTATCCTATTAGGACTATAGCATGGACCCACTAAAGATAGCTAGGAATAGGATATTAGGAAGTTTAAACAAAACAAGTCAATTATTGGATTGCCTTTAACTAATTATGAGTTATATCTCAAGCACAAATGGTAGGGAAACCTACCAATACCAATCAGAACACCCAAAATATATTAGAGAGGATAACTCAAGTCCTAGAACACACAACTTGAGAACGAGATAAGCAACCTACAGAGTATAAAGGACTACCTATCTTCAGGAGAAATAACCCCCCAAGGTTTAATGGTTCCTTCAACCCAGAAGAAGCACAAAATTGGATTACTAAAATCAAGAAAATCTTTATAGTTGTGTCTTGCCTAGAAGAACATAAGGTAAATTTTGCCACTTTGATGTTTATCGAAGAAGCTAAAAATTTGTGGAACTTTACAAAATGCACCCTCCCAAGAATGGACAACATAATACCTTGGGAAGCTTTTAGGCACAAATTTCTAGAAAAATATTTTCCAGTAGATTACCGACAGAAGAAAGCTAGAGAATTTTTAGAATTGAGACAAGGAAGTATGACTGTAGAAGAATATGCTGCTAAGTTTGATGTGCTATTAAAATATTGGCCATATTTCGAATTAGATTATGGTCCAACTATCTGCTCCTAGTTTGAAAACAAACTCCAAGTATACACTAAGAAAATTATAGGATATCTACAAATTACAGATTTTCCTACTCTAGTACCTAAAAGTAGAATCTATGAAGAGGATTGTAAGGCCCAATAGACCTAGTGGAGGATGGGAGGCCCATTAAGACATCCTAAACGAGCTTTCAGTCAGCCATTAAGGAAACCATATTAGAAGCCATTATCTCCCTGAAATCAAATGCTTGCAAGAACCCAAAGTGTAGGTAATTCCTCCCCAATAACATCACTTGGAACATCAATACGATGTTTCAAGTGTGGAGGACCACATTTCCAAAAAGAATGTCCACATATTCCTACTTGCCAAAACTGTGGCAAGAAATGACACCTTAAGACAAATTGTTGGTCACTTAAGAAAGAAGTCCTAAGTGCTAGTAAACCTTCTAGGGGTTCAATTAATCAAGGAATGGAGAAACAACCAACATCAGGGAGGATATTCACGATGAGTGGGTCAGAAGCAGAAAAGTCTGACGACTTTATCAGCGGTAAGTGCCTTATAGCCGATAAACTCGTTGATGTATTATATGATTCAAGCGCTACCTATTCTTTTATATCTTTTGCTTATGTAAAAAGTCTGCCTCTGATTACTAGTCAGTTATCTCGACTACTAATAATTAATCCTCCCACCAATAAGTCAGTGAAGATAAATTTAGTATGCTTAGACTACATGATACATATAGAAAATCAAAATTTTACACTTGATCTAATTTGTTTGCCTTTAAAAAATCTAGATATTGTTTTAGGAATGGATTGGTTATTAATCAACCATGTTATTCTAGATTGCCATCATTTTAAGAATCCTGAACACAAGTTATCAAAAAGCATAAAAGAAACATGAATTCCTTAAATCTTTGTAGCATTAGCATTGATTTTAGAAGAAGCAAAAGAGAATAACCAAATTGAAAGTATTCTCATAGTACAAGGTTACCCAGAAGTTTTCCAAGAAGAAGTTAAGGACTTACCTCTAGAAAGGGAAATGGAATTCTCTATAGATCTCATACTTGGAGCTAGTACCGTCACTATTGCTCCATATAGGATGTCACCAAAAGAATTAGTCAAGATGAAAAGTCAACTAGAAGAATTGTTAGAAAAGAAACTAATATGGCCCAATGTGTCCCCTTGGAGAGCACTTGTGTTATTGGTTAAAAAGAAAGATGGTTCATTTAAATAAAGTCACCCTTAAGAAAAAAATACCCTATTCCTAAGATAGATGATTTGATGGATCAACTAAAGGGAGCCCAAGTATTTTCCAAAATTGACCTTCGATCTAGCTACCATCAAATTAGAGTAAAAGCTAAAGATGTCCCAAAGACAGCCTTCCAAACTAGATATGGACATTACGAGTATTTGATCATGCCCTTTGGATTAACCAACTGATCAAGGTCGTACTCGGATCAAATAAAATGCAATTAACTGCAGTATACTAGGAAGTGACTCCTAGGTCGTCTCTCAAGGACCATATATATTCTC
>JAMLFT010012044.1:0-10676 GCA_026544285.1 Pachyrhizus erosus | reverse complement strand
ATCATAATTACATAATTATTTAATTAATAATTATATTATATATTATATATAATGAAAAAATTATACATAAAATAAATATTATTTTAATTAATAATTAAAAATATATATAATTGGACGAGTAGGAGGTTTTTTACGTCAAAATCAAAGTGAGATATAATAGATATCTGCATATTTAATTTTTATTACGATCACGTTAAATACACGAGAATCTCGTTAAGATATTAATTCATAAGGTTAAAGCTAATTCGAAGAGTTTATAAAAATGAAAGCTAAATGGCTTAAATTTATCATCATAATGTAAAGTATGATTGATATGTGAAAACCAAAATTTTCAATTCAACTTAAAAGAATTAACCTAAGAGAAATTAAATTTAAATGAAGCAACACATATCATTTTATAAGTTGTATAATGTAAGTTAAGTAAATTTTAGTAATATAAAATATTATATTTCAAAATTCTTATTATTACTTCACCAACAAGGAATTCATAAAATAAAGAAATTAATGTCAGTTCATCCACAGTTTCTCTAATTTTGTAAAGATCAATAAATAATTGATAAATTCACAAGTGAAGAACAGAGAGAAACTTATTAGAAAATAACCCTATAATTTTTATTTGAGAAGGGACCCAAAAATGAATTTGGTGAAATGTCCTTCTCTTGGTATCTAGAGTAAGTAAGACTTGATTTCGGGCACCGTCTAGATCTTGAACTGCTGAAAAGACTGAAAATTATTGACTGGACCTTTTTATTGGGACAGTACTTATGTTAAGATTTGTTTTGTGGATGACTTTGTGTACTTGTTCTCTTTGATATTAAAAAACTTGTACCAGTAAGATTTGTAGTTCTAATTTGATATATGACAAATGTATGCTACTTTGAATTTGAATAAGTCTAGGATCACATGTTGGCGGTATCTGATACTAACAGTCTAAGCAGATTGGATTGAGGATAAACCAGTATTCTAGCATATCTTATAAAAAAACGTACAATGGTTTTGATCATGTAATGTGAAACGTTCTTTATGGAAATGATAAAACAAATCAGTAGCAAATAACAATAGAATTAACATATGAATCAAATTATAAATGTGATTACATATTTCAACTATGTTGATATCCCACTCATTAGCAATAATATACAACACGCCTAAAATATATTAAAAAAATAAAATAAAAAACAAGGCCATGAAAGGGAGACATAGACCAAACCCAAGATAGAGAAATAACTATGGAAAAATGAAATTAGCAAGACCATATCTATTCCTAATCTATTCCTAATGAATTCATCTCTAGGGAAGACCAAAAAAGAATCGCCCAAAAAACAAAGAAGCCTTCAATAGAACTTTCATGAGAGGCTAACTTATTTGCAAATCCATTTCATAAAAAAAGTGTGATCTATTATCCAATCAACAAAATTACTTATTTAAAAAAATAAATTTATTGTTGCATCGAAACAAATAAATATTTACTAATCTTATTAGTATTAAACTTGGTAAAAAAAATTGGATTTAATAACTAAAAATAAAAGTTTTTGAATACTAAAATTATGTATTGAATTTGGATTCTTATATCCATAATTCAAAAGTTTTTGTGATTATTGTAAAAAAAAAAAACTTAAATAAACATTCCTTCATAGTAAATGTGACTAACAAATGTATAAAAAAAAATGTGACTAACAAAATACTTTTGTTCCTAGTTAAATGTACATAATTTAACCATCTATGTCTAACATCCCAAGGCATTGGATTAAAAGAAGTAAAAACTAACAAGGAATGACATTCAATCTAAAGATGATTCCATCATTTTTTTATGTTAACTCAATGACCTTTATAGTCTCCAACTAGTTTTGTATGGAACAAATGTTTAACACCCAAATTAGCAACAAAATAATCTATAATGATCACCCTATTGTTTCTACAAATTTTCAATAACCAATTGACCTAGGTGCTTCTTTAGCAGCCTCATCATAGTTACATATTAGCCAATCACACGAAGGAGGGTGCCAATCAACTTGCTTGATGTAATGTGTTTGAAACATGTCATTCATATTTGGAATAACAACAATATGCTTTTAACTAAATAACAAAACATTATTGAGTAAAGAAAACCAACTATTTATAATCATAACCTCTATTTAGACATTGTAACTAATATCACATTATTTATAATTTCTTGATCACTTCTTTGTAATGTTTGAAATAATTCAATAAATTATTTTTAATCAAGTGCAAGATGAAAGCAAATTCAAAAGATTACATAAAATTAAACAAATTGCATGCTTAAACTTTTTGCTTTTTTCTTAATTGTTTCATGCATATAAATCATGGAAGAGAACAAGGAAACTATACTAAGTAATTATATAACACCTTCTGGGTATTACTGTACATTTCTATACGTAGTGCAAAAAATTAAAAATATTATAAGTTAAGTAAACTTTATGCATCTAGTAAAATCTTTAGTTGTAAATAGATATGCCTCCCACAAGAGGTTATTAACTACATCTTGATATAATAAAAGTTTTAAATAGAAAGCTTAATTTTATTTTCTCCTTATTCCATGATCTTGCTCAATTTGAAACACTAATTTATATTAATGAGACGAAAAGTCTCAATGAGTGTCATAAGGACACATAATAACAATATAACATATAACACATATCTTATATATAACATATTATGATCATGACATATTTAACATCTCATTTAACATACATAAACATGACATACTTAATATCTCATTCTCCATGCATAATCATAAATTTAACTTTTAAACATGTAACATTCTCACCCCTTCATAAATCATAACAGTCTAATCATGTAGTCTTACCTTTATCATTGATCCTTTAGCTCTTGGTAGCCTTATTTGACATACACATTACTTTATCTTTTTTCTTTTATTTTTATGTTCCATCCTTCTGGTAAATTAAAGCCCATACTCTCAAGGGGTGTCTCCTTTTCTTTTGCCATACATCACAACGTTTACTTGTCCAAGAGTGTCATATACCACTCTTTAGGGATTCGAAGGAGACAAATATCCTTCCTTGTCCAAAGGATCATTATGTCTTATCTTCATCATCCTTTGGGAATTTGAAGGTTGCTACCTTTCCCTATTCAAAGGAAGTTTTTTCACATCATATACATTTGTTATCGTTTGGAGATTCAAAGGGATTATTATCCTTCCTTGTTCAAAGGAGACTTTTTGACAAATATATTTAGTCACATCATCATTACTTTGCTTACTTCACATGTATATACCATAACATAAACACCAATTTCATATTTCACTTTCAATTATTGTTACATAATCATAACATTTCATTTATACAAACATGACATTTCATTTTGCCTAAAATTTAGTTAAGACATAACATTTTGCTTAAGTCAATTTGTCTTACTTCTATACCTTACGTTTTGCCACAAATTTGCTAGACTTTTAAATCTTATGTTTTGTCCAAAATTTGCTTAAGCCAAAATATTTTGCTTAAGCGAAATTACATGTGTTGGATATCATAACGTATGTACAATTTCTTTCTTCTAAGGGATCCTAAATGCATAATGACTCACTTTAAGGTTTCCTCTACATCAACAACATGAAAAAGGTCATTTCAATGTAGTATAATAATCACATTACATGAATTACAAAAAAGCACATACAAAACCTCAAAAACTCAATTAGGCCTTATCATGACATGTTCATGTAATGCATGCCAAAAGATATGTAGAGGTAATTTGATTGTAACTTCATTTAGTATTTTGTCAATGTTCAAGGAAATTGAATATTTCAAAGCTTAGGTAGCAAACCTTAAGCAATAGTAGGAAAATACAACTATAAAAGAAAATGTTCTTGTTATTTTTGTTGGTGCTAATGACATTATTCTCAATTTTTACAATAATTTCAATTGAAAAGTGGTGCTCAACATTGATAAGTACCAAGATTATTTACATGATAGGCTTTAAATTTTCATTAAGGTAAACTTAAGTTATTTGTTATAATTAGGCTTAATTACTAATTTGATCCCTTTATTATTTTAAAATATTCAATTAGTTTTTTATTTTATTTTTGAAAACTTCAATAAAGTCTATTTATTTTTTAAAAAGTCTCTTTATCTTTAAAAATGTCTTAATGTGACTCTTCGTCCAATTGAAGTTGATATTGTAAAGTTATAATTTTTAGTGGTTGAAATTTATGAATAGTGAGCGTTAAAAATCATTACTATATTTATTATTTATTTTTAAATTAAAATTTATAATAAAATAAATATAATTTAAAAAATAAAATTTAAAAAAGTGACACTTTATAGCCAACACTTTATTTATTAATTTTTTTTAAAATGAAACCAATATAAAATATGAAATATGGTGTTCTTCATGCTTCAAAAAAGCATATCAAAACGGAAGCTCATGATGGATTTTAGCATGATGTTAAAACATCGTGAGAAGGTTGTCTATATATAGTGTGATCAATTATTTTTTATTTTTAAGTTAATCATTTATTTTTAAATTTGGTTCATAAAAGTGTTATAAGCTATTTTGAATTGATATATCTAATAAATAAATGAATAGTGCAATATTAAATGAACAATTTAACATTAGTCTCTAAGAAGATTTTAAAAAGGTAAGAAAAAAGCAAAAATTTATCTTCATAATGATTAATTTTAAATAATAAAAAATAAATAAAAAACTAAAAATGAGTAAAACAATTTAGATGGATTAAAACTAGTCATTTAAAATTCAATAGAGACTAAAAATAAATAATCTTTTTAAGAAGGATTAAAAATAAAAATTTAAAATAATTGAGAGACTAAAAATTTATTTAGCCCTTTAAATTCTCATTGATGTAAAAGGGTTAAAATGTAATAGTGTGACTATAGATAATTTTTTCAAAGCTAATTAGAGTGTTGTCTAGAGTAGTTAGCCAAAATTTCTCAATTGAATGGGTATAAATTGTCCTTAATATTAATGTGAAAAAATGAATTAATAAGCCTTAGCAATAATAATGGGTAAGAATTAGAACGTATTAAATACAAAGTAACATAGTGAACATGTAATATAACAATATGCAAAATACTAATATACAAGATGAATCTCAAGTACAAATCCAAATAACAATATCATAACTTAAAATTTAATATATAAAAAATAAATAGAAAAGATAAAAGAAATCTAACCTAACATATAAGGTATTCTTAATGATATTAAAAGACTTAGGTATTGTATATTCTTGATAGGAGTGTTTATGGGAGTTGAATTTTATCTAATTAATTACTTGATCTAATCAAAATAGTTTGGATTATACTTGTATATATTTTTTTAATCAAATTTAAACAAATCAACTCAACCAATAATGAATTAGCTTGAGTTGAGTCAATGAATATAAAAAATTAAAAATTATTTTATAATTTAAAAAAATTAAAAAATTTTTATACCATTTTTAAATGACATTTTGATATAATTTTCAAATAATTGTATTGTACACACATTTTGATTTTTTATTTTATTTTCAAATAGTTATGTTATAAGTATAAATTTATATGTAACTATGTAGATACTATATAGTTACGAAATGAAAAATTATACATTTGGTTTATTTTAAAGGACTAAATGTTTTTTAAATTTGAACAAATACAATTTTTTTTTTATAAAAATTGATATTAATTTTTATATCAAAATAATTTTATTATATGATTAATTTAAAATAATTAATGTCAACTTATGTAATTGTTGTAACTTGTGATATTATACATACTCACTTATGTAATTATGTAGTAATATTTAATATGTATGTTATTTTTTTAATTTTAATTTTAATTTTTATAAATATATATAAATAATAAGTTAAAATTAAAAATATGTTACATTAATGGGTTGGATTCATGGGTTTAACACTAAAACCTAATACCCAAGACAAAGAATAATGAATTTGTTGAGGATGAATTGAATTTGACCTGGACATCAGGAAAGACAATTATATTTTTACCTCCCGTTCCCATGTTTTTTTTTTTTCCAAAATACCCTTTTTTTTATGTAATATTAGTTTCTGAAATGTTAAAATTCTGAAAAATAATTTCTGGACCCAATATCAATGTACCCCTTTAACCATCCTAAAAAGTCAAGTGATATAGATGGAAGTCAGGATAAAGATGTAGAGCGCTTTCAGAAGCACGTCGACAACTAATTCTCGGATGTCTCTCCTCCATGATGTAGAACTCCTCTTCTGACTGCTTCTCTTCATCTCGTGGCTTCGCAAGCTCCTGGATGAGTTCCTCTGCTGCGGAGTCGTGTTCAAAGTCTTCATCATGATAGGTCACATCTCTTCCCAGATCAATTGTTAAGAAAAAAAATCTAAATGGAAGTATGGGAAGACATTTAAGAGAGAAAATGGAGTACAATTTATTGAGTTACTTCTCTTTAATCCTTAGTTTTAATAATGGTAATGGAACCTCTATCCCGTGTGTGAATCCTAATAAGTGATGCTACTGGTTTTTCAAACAAACGGAAACTTTGGACTAATTTACATGGGAATGGCCTCGTATTTATTTATTTTGAACATGAATGGCCACTACTAATTAAGTTCTGATTTCATCAGGTCACTTCACTTTAGACCACGACCTCTGCTAATGGTGTTTATTAAATACATGATATTAAATCCACATAATATCACATGAATATAAATTGAATAAACTTCAAGAGTAAACCATGCGATAGACCCAAATGTTATATGCAATGCCATCTAGCATGAGGTTTCAATGCATTATTCAAATGAATAAATATTTATTAATAATTATAAAAAAAAAAAAAGATTCTTCTTTCTTTATAATAGTCAGAAGAAGATATGTATAAGGTGTGTAAATTCCCTATATGTTAACGAAGGTATGAGAGGATACGTTTATGTTAATGTTTCAGAAACTAATTTCTAGAAAGAGGATATTTCTGGAAAGAAAAGTACATAGGGGAGGTACATTAACAAAATGAAGAAGTATAAATATTAGTTGTCCTAAAAAAATTTCAATTTAAAATATTTGAATTGAGTTGAGTTAATTTAGATTTATAGACAGTCATATTTGTGAATACTTCTAATTTTTAAAAAGACTTTTAGAAAAGCTTAACTCTTAAATTAATGACTACCTCCTATTTTTTGAAGAAAAAAAAAATTACCAAGTATAAATCTAACAATAGTGATATTCGTAAATATGAAATATGTATACTTAATGTCTATCTAATGTATTTGATTAATTATGTATATAAATATAATTAATTTTATTTTGTGTGTGATTAATTTTTATTAGACATTTCAATAAACTCTTAACATAATGACTCACTTGTGAGATAAAATTAATCAATGCTAAACATTTCTATAACCTTATAATATTACTAACCACATCAATAATTGATACAATCACGTTTATGTACTTTTAACCAATTATGATATATATTTACATATGCAAATAATCATGTGTCATAGTTAATAATTTTATAATATTATTAATTATTTGTGAATTAAAATTAACCATATTTATCCTTATAATTAACTGTGTGTAATATTTAATAACCTTATGATATTATTAATCAATATAAAATAAAAATAATTATATTTACACATATAATTAATCATGTGTAATGATCCATAATTTCATGATATTATTAACTCCTTGTAAAATAAAATTAATTATTTTTACACTTGTAGTTAATTATATGAGATAGTTAACAACCTCATGAGATTATCATCCACTTGTAAAATAAAATTAATCATATTTATATATATAATTAACTACATATAATAATTTATAATTTCATAATACTGTTAGCCATAAATTAATAATTGTCTATAATAATGTTCATTTACTTTTAATCTGTTATAAAACAAAATTAACTATATTTATACATATAATTAAATGAATATGAGATGTACATTTTCTTTATTTAAGTTTATCATTTTTTTAAATCCAACTGCGTCCATTTTTTCTCTTGGATCCAGAGACCCACATTCATATTTTGGATTGGTCCACACAGAACTACATCAGTTTAACTGTTCGTTTTTTTTTTTTTTTCCAGGGGTCTTCATAAGGCTTGGGTTTTTAATGTTTAACAAAAAAGGTAGACATGGCTTTTAGTCTCACATCTAAATCGAGCCTACATACTGCAGAGGTTTCCTTTCTCCATGGACCAAAAAAATTGTTCTCCCTTACACCATTTCTCTTTATACAATTGCCACGATCAAATTCAGGAAAATTCCTTTATGTTGTTTTCGCTTACCTAAAATGGTTGTCTTGACATCGTTCTCACGTTTTGATTTCTTGAATTCAGTTCACTTGCGATTTACAAATTTCAACTTCAGAGAACTTAACACGTTTCTTCTTCCATTCACTATATATAGAATGATAACTAAAGTCGTATCTCACCATATATGAAGAAGTTCTAGCAATGGCTTATATAATCCACTTCATCTTTTTGATGCACAACCATTGTTATTGTTACCAGCATTAGCAATGACATGAGGATACCTAAGTTTTCATCCATTCTAGTCTTCGGTGATTCAACCGTGGACACAGGCAATAACAACTACATCAATACTTTAGCCAAGGGAAATCATGTGCCTTATGGTAAGGATTTTCCTGATCAGGTGCCTACTGGTAGATTTTCTAATGGAAAATTGGTTCCTGATTTCATTGCCTTTATGTTGAACCTCAAAGACACTGTTCCTCCTTTTCTTGATCCAAATCTATCAGATAAAGAACTTCTAACAGGTGTTACCTTCGCATCTGGAGGATCAGGTTTTGATGATTTGACTTCGGCTTTAACAGGTGCCATAGCAGTGTCCAAGCAAATTGAATACTTCAAAGTTTACTTAGCAAGACTCAAACGCATTGCAGGGGAAAATGAAGCTAAACAAATACTTAGGGATGCTCTGGTTATTATTAGTGCAGGAACTAACGACTTTCTCTTCAATTTTTATGACATCCCCATTAGAAAATTGGAGTTCAACATTGATGGATACCAAGATTATGTGCAGAACAGGCTTCAATTCTTCATTAAGGTAAATAGAAGTCATTTATTGTAAATTTTGAATTATATTATTATAACACATATTTTTTCTAAATAATTAACAAAAATAAATTAGAAGTGAAAAAATTAATATAGATAATAAGTAAATAGGCAATGTTTTTCTTTTTGTTATGTCTTTATTTACATGCATTTTCTTTCATATAAACAACCAATGGGTAATTATAGTGGGTTAATAGAAACCAATAATGCTCTGGGCCTTGTTAATTATAGTTGTTACTTTCAGAATGAGTTCAATTTCAATGCTGTGTGGAAACACACCTATAGCCGCCAACTTATAACATGTCCTTTGTGTAAAAAATTCTAGGAACTATACTACCTTGGATGTAGAAAATTTGCTGTCACTGGGCTTCCTTCCATTGGTTGCATACCCATTCAAATAACAGCAAATTTTGTGAATGTAAAGGATCGGAAATGTGTAGAGGATGAGAATTCAGATGCTAAGCTCTACAATCGAAAATTAGCATGGCGATTGTTTAAAATACAAGCAGTGCTCTCAGGAAGCAGAGTTGTTTATACAGATGTATATGACCCTTTGATCAACCTTATCAATCATCCAGAAAAATTCGGTGAGCTATATTTATTGAGTATGTTATGTCCATTGTTCCAGTTTTGGACTAACTTATTTTAAATCAATTCATACTTTTTAAATAAATGAAATTTATATTTGTCCAGAAAGCGGGTCATCATTTGTGATAATATTTATTATGTACTCTTCTTACATTTTGTCATACAGGTTTCGAAGAAACAAGTAAAGGCTGTTGTGGAACTGGCTTATTTGAAGTAGCTCCATTGTGTAATGAAATCACACCAATATGTGAAGACCCTTCAAAATACGTATTTTGGGACAGTGTCCATCCAACGGAAGTAGCCTACCAGTATATTGCCAAATACCTAGAAATGGAAGTCCTAACCAAGTTTCAATTTCATATGGATTCTATTTTATAGACTAAAATATATTTTTAATTATATTAAATTTGATTTTTTATTTTTAAAAAATTTAATTTAATTCTTTATATTTTAAAATAAGTTAAAATGATTATTATAAAATTATTTTAGATTTTGAGATTAAATTTTGTTTTTTTATAAATTCGAGAGGAGAAACTTATCTTATTAAATTATTTGATTCATGTATATAAAAATTAGGACTGGAAATGACACGGGTTTAATTAAGTTTAACTCGACTCAATAAAATTTGATTCTATTTAAAATTCAATTTGAGTTTCGTACGAACTTTTATTTTTAGTTCGAACTCGATTCGATTCAAATTCATCAAGAATTTGGTTCAACTTGTTAGCTTGACTCAATTTAAAATTATAATTATTTTATATATTTTTATTTATTTATTTTAAACATAAATAAAATTAATTACAAAAATTAATTACGAAAATTAATTATATCAATTTAATAATATAAAATGCATTTACTTCATATACGTATGTGTTAAATTTATAATTATTTACATGTTTTTATTTATTTATTTTATAAAAAATATATTAAATTAATTAAAAATAATTATACAAATTTAATAATATAAAATATTTAATATATAGATTGATAAATAGATAAATATATATTAATTTAATAATATAAAATATTTAATATATAGATTAAAA
>JAMLFT010012043.1:0-10676 GCA_026544285.1 Pachyrhizus erosus | reverse complement strand
TATATAATTTTAGTTATTTAAAAAATCCAAAATATTTCAATTATATTTTCTCCTCTTATTTCTACTCAATTCCTACTCCCCAATATATTTTTAAAAGTCTTATTTGATTTAATTTTAATATATGCACATACGTATTTTATCTATTTATTTTCTATGCAATTTGTTTATAAATAAATTCCTAAAATAATCACAATAATTTTCTAAAATAGTTTAAATTAAATTCCAATGCATTTACTATCACAAAATCATTCTTAAAATAAGTATAATTATTTATTTAAAAGATCTTTCATTTATTCTTATGCTATTTTTCTTATTTTAAATAGGATGTTACATCACAAGTTGTATCTAGTGTCAGCCTCGGGAGAAGAACTGTACAAAGCCACGATTCATCTCGCCAGAAACTTTACCGGAGTTGCACCCAAGTAAGGAGTAACCCTTTATCTACTCATCTTTTTCCCTAGAAGCTATTTTCCTTGGATGTTATTGTTCATGGTTTCTTGGTTTGTTGGGTGCCATTTTCTATTTTTTTTTTTTGTGGGTTACCTCATTGAGCATGGGTTTATTGCTTTCCTTGACCTTGTTAAGTAATGCAAAAGAGAGAGAATGAAGCTAAAGAAAAAGAGAGAGAGAGAGAAAGAGAAATGGAAAGAGAAAGAGAGAGAGAGAGAGACTAAGAAACTTGAAATAATAATAATACTAATAATAATGATAATAACAATGAAATAATTAATAAATAAATATAATAATAATTTAAATAATAATAATTAAATAATATTACATATATATATATATATATACATACATACATATAGGAAATGATGTTACAAGCATAGAAGGGTTGGCTGTAGGACAACATTTTAGAAATTAGAAATTAATTTTTGATTTCAAATTCAGAAGTTTCAGAAGAACATAAAATAAATAAATAATTGTAAAATTAAATAATTAAATGAATTAATATGTGTGTGTGTGTGTGTTTGTATTTTTTATGTTTAAGTAATATTTTATAGGTAATATGATTATATAAAGGGGTAGAGGAATGAAGTATTTGATGAATTTCAGAATTTTGAGAATCTTGAATTGAAATAAAAAATAACTATAAGATGATAATTTCCTAGTCTTCTTATTTTCTTGATGCAATTTTTAAAATATTGGTGTATGCAATAATTTTTTGAGAAGGGATATGCTTCATACCCCTATTTATTTTCTTTACTTGTGGATTTGATAAACATAGAAACTAGGGTTGTTGTGACTGTATACCTTGTATGTACTAATAGTATTAGGAATTTGTTATGTTGAGGTATGTCTTGAAGAAAAGGGGCATGGTAGGCCGTCTTTGGAAAGATGAGATGAATAGGAATAATGAAATACGAAATGCACAATGATTGGTGGTGACGAGTCTTAGAAAGGATGATGGTTATGCTTTATCAATGAAATTGAAAAGGAACGAGGCAAAGAGCCTGATATACAAAGAGAATGCCAGAGATCTTCTGATGTTGTTGACTAGTAAGGGTTAAGGCTCATCTAATGACATAAAGTTGTGACAGTACCAATTATGGTGACTTAGTCATAGGGTGGTGGAGGTGGTTGACGATTGATGTAACTCCTTTTTTATATTTCCAATTTATTTTGAAGCTATCGTAAAAAAAAACAATTTTGATTAATTAATTTAAAAAGGTAGGATAAAATTTTTGTCATTAATTTTGTAAAACAAAAGATTTCACACTTCTCAAAATAACATTGTCCTTCTCATTACTACCAAGCGTGCGTCATATATCAAATAATTCACAATATAGAATGATCTTTTAGATGATTTAAAAAGTAACATTTTAAGCTTCCATTCATATGTATAACATACATTATAAAGAGCATTCTTTCTCTTGTTTTTACTGATTGACAAGACATACAAGTAGTGTTTGTTACAAAAACAACATCGCTAATAGATTTTTACATAAAGCTTAATTAGAATATTCAGAGGGATCTTCCTCTTCTGAAGTTTCTTCTTTTCCTTTTTGACTAGTTGTTTCATTTAGAGTTGTACTTATAGACGGATTTGAATTGGAGGGGGGTTGAGTGTGTGTAGGAGCTGTTGATACATCCAATGTAATTCCTACATACCTGGGTAGAAGGGTCTGGGTCATAATAATGGGTAGGTCTATATGTGAGTATTGATCGTGAGGTATAATATCTAGGGATGGAAAGGTAAATCTCACATAACTAGTAAATGTATCATCTTAGAACAGAAGATCATGCATTCATCTTCCTTCTAGAGGTATCATTGAGAGATGAAACAGGGGGTGAAACTTGTCTATCATTAATATCTAAAAGGTGAGGATTGTAGGAGTGAGCCATCTATCCTTAACCACACATACAAATATGGGGACATATATTATTATTGCATATCCTCATCTCATTGTATCATGCCTACTTATGATTGTTAATCGTAATAAGGTCTTTTGTTGCCTCTAACTTTCTAAATCCAAGAGGACTTACACGATGCGTTATAATATTACCTTATTTTGCATTTTGGGTGACGATCGAAAATATGTACCCTATCTGGCACATTGATTCAAATACTCTCAATTGATCATGGTAATGCTCTATTTTTTCGAGGATGCCAAGTTGATTCTATGAATTCCTTTATATTAGAACCACTCAAAACTTGACACCTTATCCATCCCCAAGGACTCAATCGAGCCTGCGTACATTTCATAGGTACCTTCTGTAGTCAACCTATGCAATACTCCAATCTTAATTTGCACACGTATATTCATTATATAAATCGACAACTACCTCAAACATTCTTGACATCCGATTCTCCTAGTACTCATTGCAATTTCTAAGGTAACATTCCTTCAATCAATTCATTTCATATGAAGTGTCTAATCATTATGGTGTAAAGTCAAGTTTTTGCCTCTATTCTTACCTTTATTAGAAATTTTATATAGGAAGAATCATTCGACATTACATAGCCTTATGATTTTCATAAGTAGCTTATTATCCTCTATCCGAGGGTTTTTTGTTCATGTTTTGTCTTTGAGAGACAATCATCATAGAACTTATCTCACAAAATTCCTCTATTTTTAGTAGAGACAAGCAATTAGTCCTAACAAACTTACATGTCATTTCTACTCTATAATAAATAATAATAACCAATAGTGACTAAGAAAAAGAGTAATGAGTTCTTTTATTCTTTCATGCAAACTTTATTCTTAACCATTTGTATTATATAAAGTATTTATAATCATCGATTAAGTAAAAGAAAGAGAGACAATTAGATATAAGGATTTGAGAAAATAGAGTAAGAATTTATTTATTATTTAACATTGACAAGTTATTTATTTATTTATTTTTTATTTATATTTTATTATTTTTTCTCTCTCCGTTTCTTTCTCACTTTTCTTTTTCTCTTTCTTTCCCTCTCCATTTCTCTCTCCTTTTCTCTCTCTCTCTCTTTCTCCCTCTCCCTTTCTCCTTCTCTCTCTCTCTTTTTTTTCTTTCTCTCTCTCCCTCTCTTTCTCTCACCTTCTCTCTTTCTCTTTCTCTCTCTCTATCCCTCTCTCTTTCTCTTTCTTTCTCTCTCCCTCTCTCTCTCCTTCTCTATTTCTCTTTCTTTCTATCTCTCCCTCTCTCACTTTTTCTTTATTTTCTCTCTCTCTCTCTCCTTCTTTGTTTCTCTTTCTCTCTCTCTAATTTGTTTTAAGGTGACAATTAGGAGGACATACCCTGTTTGATACTCGAATCAGGATACTCATGACCAACCATCGTAATGCTTTTTGATTAAGAAATGTTTGAAGAGTTATTGCGTAAATAAAAAAAATGAAAAAACAAAATAATTTGTCTAGGGAATTATAATTTGACAATAATTTAACTTATTGCATTACATCAATTCAAGGTTCATACTACTTTGCTTATACAAATAAAAGAGCCATACTACTCATTGTTACACTAATACAATATTTTCAACATTTGAACAAAACATTATATTAACTATTCTTCTAGAGCTTATTTAGTCTAGTCTAAAGCTTCAGAAGGATCTTCCTCATTTGTTGGATCCTCTCTTTGGTTTATATTACCCACCTATACTGACCCCATTGAAGACTATGGTGGCTGAGGGGTTTGTGCCCGTCTCCGAGTAGCTGGTACATTGAGGAATTTGGGTGGCACTGTCTGAGATAGATTTACTGGCAAGTCTATATGATGGAACTGCTAGGGAACTACAATGTTGGTGGGTCTAAAGGCGAATTGGACATATCCTATGAAGGTGTCATCCCCTTGGCTTCTATCATAAATCCATCTTTCTTCTAGGAGTGAGTCATTAATCCTTGTACACACAATACAATAGGTTGTAGCTTATCTAATGTAGTCTCTTATCTCACCATTCGTGCCTAATTTGGATTTCTAATCGCTTTAGGGCCCTTCCACAACCTCTATATTACTAACTCTAGGAGGACTTATACAAGTGTATCATTAATGATCCAATTTGCAATCTTTGGTTAACGACTTGAAGTACATAGCTTGCCTAGTACTTGGTCTAGGGTACTCTCAACCAAATCATGGTAATGCTCCGCTTTGTCGGGGATGCCAAGCTGGTTTTATGACACCCTCTTTACTCCAAGCAGTTCACAACTTGACACCTTATCTACCCCTAAGGTCTCTCTAGATCCTGTGTACATTCCTCAAGTACCTTCTGTGGTCAACCATTGCATACTCCATCTTAAATTCTCACTTGTTGAGCTTTTTAGTTCAATTTCCCTTCCTTATTCCTTCTGCCAACTCTACTGTCTCATTTTACTTTGGTACTGATGTCAATTTCAAGTTTTCAATAAACAACATCCATCTTTACATCACATTCACTCTTTGATTGTATCATGATCGTTTGAGCATGACTTAGTTTATCATCTATCCTAGGGTTATTCAAGATTTACTATCACTAATGGACAACCATCAAGTATATTTGCCTTCTGTAACATCCTACTTTTTAATTATCAAATAAAATTTTATTGGAATTAATAAATTTATTTGAAGATTATATTAGCTCAAAATTAGAAACTATTCATCTAGCAAATTTTAAAGTATAGTTAAAAATAAGAATTAAATACAAATAGAATAATAATAATAATAATAGTTGAGTATTTAAAGAAAAATATAAATTTTAAAACTAGTAATTTAAGAATTAAAACAAAGAAAAATATAGATTATAGTTAAAATTTATAGTTAATAAATATACAGAGTATATATAGTAGAAGGAGATTAAAAAGAAGAATTTTGAAATTTTTAGAAGCAAAAATAAATAAATTAAGCTTAAAGAAAAATGGAAAATATAATTAATTTTTAATAATAAAACTAAGAAAATAAAAATATTTTACATAGAAATTATAAAAGATAAAAGAAACTAAGAAAAAGGATTTTTTGGAATTTTTTTAAGAAATTTTAGAAGTAAGAATAAGTAAATAAAAAATTAAACATAGAAAAAAGATAAATAAAATAAAAAGAAAAGAAATAAAAAGAAAAGGGTGAGGAAAGACAGAGCTGGGGTTCGAACCCCAGTCCTTAATGAGGAGAGAGAAGCGTGCTCTACTTGCCATCTGAGTTACGCCACGTGGGTATCATTTTTAGCAATTAAAACAAATATGAGGTTGTGAGTGCACATTGGTTTTAAAATAAAAAAAAGGAATAAGAAAAAGGGGGTTGGCTGGGATTCTAACCAAGCCCCTTAAGGTGCTTAGGAAATTAAAGGAGAGTGAGTTGCCAGTGAGATCGCTAGGCCCATCGCTGGTAACTTATGAAAATAAAATCCCTTTATTCCTTCTTCACAAGTCTTCGTCTTCAACTGCCATGGCAGCCATGTCCCAAGCTTTGAGGGAGGTTCTGCAACTGCTGCCCAACCTAGAAGGCTTAGCCCTTGAGTCAGCAAGGCTATAACCGACCCATTAAGAATAAAATAAACCACCGTGGGAGGTAGAAATGGCTATAAAAAGCCATGAGCACAAAACTTCAAAGGCAGAATGCGGACAAACCTTCTTCCTCTTAAACTCACTCTCTGATTCACCAAAACCTCCCAAATTAATCCCATTAGCTTTTCATTTCATCTAGAAATGCATTAGGAAGGAAAATTTGAAGAAACAAGCCAAGGAACGTGAAATTGCAGAGACAACTCGAGCTTCCATTGATGAAAATCAAAACTCCAAATTAAGGTAGGAGGGATCTTCCTTTCTTTTAATTTAGATTACATAATCACTTTAGAATATTCCAATTTGATTTCTGCAAGGTTTCATACTCTAAAACTCCATAATTCTCTAGAATTGAAAGAAAAAAACTTTCGTTCTCAAACACAGAAAAATTTAATTTCAATTGAACAACTTAGAGTATATACTTTTAAATTGAACATTGGGTTAGATTCGTATAGGTATATGGAAGGATTCTGAATAGTTAAATTGGCAAGAACAAGCAAAGAATCAAAAAATCTAAATTTGAATTTATCAGTTTGAATAGTTGGGCCAGAGGTTGAAGAAGGTAGGAAAATTATCAAAATGGCCCTCTTTCAAAAAAATATTTTTTTACAAAATTTACCCTAATCTATTTTACGTGATTTCAAACCCATTTGATACTTGTAAACCTCAAAAATTTGTCAGAATGTTGTATTAGAAGGAGGGAACAGATCGAAGAAATTATTTTCTAAATAAAAAAGTAATGAAAAATAATTTTTTTTTAAAAATACCCCTACTAAAAGAAAATTTAAATTGAGGCCTAATCTGGTAATAGAAATTGCAAGCCAACCTTAGGAAAATGTCACAAGACTATCTAAGATCTAGGAATCACTTTTTAAAATTTTGAAAGTTCCTGAAAATAAAATTATATTATAAAAATGACCATTTTACCCCTAGGTAATAAAATTACTTATTTTTCATTTTAAATCATATTAATGATAAAAAAATATCCTAAGTGCTAGAAGATATAAGATATGTTCTATCCTATAATTTCAAAAGTAAAATCCAAAAAATAAAGTTTGATAGGATACTTTTTGAAAGTTGACCAAAATACTCTTATAATGAAAAAATTAGATTTTTAGTATTATTTAAAAACCAATTGAAATAGGAACTTCTATGTTTGTAAATATAAATGAAATAATGAAGGTGTCAAGGTAAAAAGAAGATAAGGAAATTTCGAAGAAATTTTTGTGGGAAAAAGATGAAAATACCCTTACACTTGAATTTCTTTATTAAGTAATAATTCCTTCCTATAACCCTAACAAAGACTTAGGAAAACTCCTAAAAACTATATAGCTGCAGCAAATGAGGATTTAACCTAAATAACAAAAATGTCTTAAATGATATTTAATTCAAAAATAGTTTAATCTTAGAATCTAAGACTACAAAGTAAGTTAGAATCTTGACTAAAAAATTTATCCCTAATACTTTTGTAAGTGATATGATAGAAGAATGAGTGATATACAAACATTCTACTTAGTGATAAATAATAGAACACCATGAACCATATAAGGGAAAGAATTAATTACAAATCTCAATCTAGGAAGTAGATAGACTAATAAGTCTTCGTAAATAAAGGGATCCCCTGCATAATGAAATAGACCCAAGCTAAAGTAATGGTCAAATACTAGTTAAAAGAAATGAAAAGTGGAAATCTTCCAGTTAAGAAGATTTTAGGGATCTAGTACCTAGAGACTTGATCGACAAAAACAAAGGCGGGTAAATAAAAATGCCAGTGAGACTAAAGAATGGAGAAATGCAATGGGTTGACTACAGAGAGTCCCGGAGGAATGTATGCAGACTGTGGAAGTCCTTGGGGGTGTTTAGGCTCCAAGTTTGTGAACTACTTAGATTAAGGAGTCATAGAGCCGACTTGTTAACCCCAACAAAGCAGAGCATTACCAAATTAATAGAGAGTATCTAAGCCTTATACCAGCTTGAGATATATACTCTTGACTATCACCCAAAATAATTACAACTCATGGATTTAATGTTACGTTTCACATAAGTCCTTAAGAGTTAGTAGTAAATAGGCAGCGAGGGATCCCATAACATTAGAAATTAATCAATAGGACTCGATACGGTGAGATTGAGAATAAACGATTTCAGGTACGCCAATATTACATGTTTATTCAAGAATTGAATATTCACTTCTACAACTAACATTTTAAGGAAAAGATGAATAAAGAATTTTGTCCATTGTTTCACATGTCCATAACTCCCTTGTGTGGACGATGGATGCGAGATTCATTATATCCATTAGACACCTACAGGGGTTATGTTCGCTTTACTTTCTTTCCAGTAGTTCCATTTTCCCCCACTTCTTATGGACAGATAAACCTACCTATCATACTGACTTAGGTGGAACCTCCGCGAGTCTCCGATTCACCTCCCGGCTTCCCTTCTCATCCCAAGAGTATACGACCAAACAACTCTACCTCCACTCACAATAGAACTAGAGTTGTTAGACCTGCTTCTAGAGCTAACTCCTTAGAGGAGGAAGATCCTTCAAAAGATGTAGGAGATTAAGCTTAAATTTCCCTTTTGTAATAGTAGTTTAATACTTATGTGAACCTTTGTTTAAATATTAAATAAAAGCTTATTTTAGTATATTTATATGTATGTGTAATTAACTTAGAATTTAGGTCATTACACCTTCCATTGATAGTGAAGGTTTGAATTTACAGTTACATCATCAATAAACATATTTAAATGCATAAATAGTAATTTCAATAGTCAATCAAGCATCGTATAGTCAAATAACAGGCTAGTGGTAAAATATAGTCATTTTACATATATATGACCTTTTTAGAAATTTTTATCCTCATTTTCAACTCCAAACATCTTATACAATTGTTCTTAGTATTATAAATTGTTTTTCCTGAGTTTAGGAGATTTTAATATTGGAAAAACTTTCTGAGTTCAAAAAGCCAAAATAGAATAAAAATAAATTTGTATAAGGGCATTTTAGTCATTTTATAAATATTTCCCCTTTTAAATATTTTTCTTATATTTTAAACACATAACTTTTTGGAAAAGATCCTAATAGTGCTAAAAATAATTTAGACCATTTTTCCTGAATATGGAATTAGCTAAAAATGATAAAAACCCTTATTTTTATACCTTACGGGTATTTTGGTCATTTTGAAAATAATAATTTATTTTTAAGGAATTTTAATTTTCTAAGGTGACAAAAATATCCTAGTTTTATTCCTAAGTATATTCTGATAATTAATTTCCCATTTGTTGGTCAAATAGACTTATAATTTCAATTTTTCTCACTTAAGGGTATGTTTGGAATTTTTAGAAAATATTTTAATTTTAATCAAATTTTTTGACAAAATTAATTTCATTCTCAAAAACAGAGGTGAAACTATTTCCTTGTCTGTTTTCAAAATTTGAATGAATTCAAATAGGTAGAGAAATTAAAAAACACAAAAAAGGGTATTTTGGTAATTTTTTAAACTAAAGGGCAAAATGATTTTGCCCTTCATCTTCAACCTCTGAACTTTGGTTCAAAACTAGAGAATTCAAACATTTGGTCTTAGATTTCCTTCATGTTTCTGGCAATTAATTTACCCAAAATTCATCAACAACTTATTCTCAACTAGTCCCCACCTTTAATTTCTCAAATAGGGCTTAGTTATGGTCAAACGAATTCGATTTTTAACAGAGTTCGAATTGAATGAACTCCAATTCGATTAAGGAGAATTAATACAAATTAGTACATCAAACCGTGCAAACTCCAAATTGAGATAATATAGAAAATGTCTACAATCAATATTTTGAGAAAAGATAACTCTTTCTACCTCGATTGAAGCTTTCTCAGTTCGTTAATGGCGAAACTCTCTAACTTTTACAAAATCGCAATTCCTTGCGTTATTCTTCAAATTTCTTCAAGAAAAACGTTTGCCTGGTGATTTCAAAGCTAATGGAATAAATTTGAGGCAACGAGAGGGAGAAATGAGAGAGAATTTTGAAATTTGTTTTCTGTGTGTTCTTCCCTCATTCGCGTTCCTCTTCCTTTTTCATAGACCTTTGTGGCCCTCCTTACTTCACATCGAAGTCTTCCTAGACTAGGTGGTGGTATCTAGGTGACTTAGCAGGGTATGGATGGCTCGAATTTTCAAAGAAAAATAAAGTGGCTCGAGATTGAATATGACTCAACTGCTTCAATAGCGATCAATGCGTTATTGGAAAAACTTATGTGGTTTTAATTTCATGAAATTAATAGCGATGGGCCTACCGATCAAATGGAAATCCTTGCGTCAACTCTCTCTTCGACCCTCATGCCACTGCCTTCTAATCTGTCCCCCACCCTTTTTCTCATTTGCATTTTATTTTTTCCTATTTCAACTTAGCACTTTTAGTTCATATTGAATTTTGGCCATTATCTTTCACCCGAAAATGGGTAGCCTAGTTGATAATTGCTCCTTGCTATCTTCTCTCAACCTCAGGACCAGGGTTCGACCCTTGGCTCCGTTTATTCCAATTTCTTCCTCTCTTTTCTTTTTATTTTCTTTTCTTTTCTTTATTTTCTATTTTTTGTTTTAAATTTTTATTAATTCTATTTTATATTCTATAATTCTTTCAAAAATCCTAAAATCCTAATTATATATTTTCTACTACTGAATTAAATTTTGTTTTTCATAATTATTTATTTTTATTTGCTAAAATTTATCTATTTTA
>JAMLFT010012042.1:0-10677 GCA_026544285.1 Pachyrhizus erosus | reverse complement strand
GAAAAAATTTTCATAAAAAAAGACGAGAATGTAATTATTCGAATTAAACTAATTTTTAGATAAAAAATATCATATTACTTTTATTATATCATGCAATAAATAATTAAAATTTCTTATAAAAATATCACATTACTTTTTGTAAATATAAATATTCACACAAATATGTGTGATCAGTCAAATGAATTTTAATTAGTTTCAATTATCACAATTTCAAAAAATCATGATTTCTGAATATGAATTTTTTTTTATGTCAAATATTCTCTTAAAGTTCAAGACAAGTTAACACAGTGATTAGATACTATGTGCTCACATGTTCTAGGTACGATCTATTTAGTAGAGTCTCGTATTCGATATATTCTGTATGCAAAAACTTTTAGACCAATGATAATCACAATATCTTGAGCGAAATTAATATATGGCCCGGTGAGTTGGAGAATACTCTTAACAGGACTAAAGAAAATGTCAGCATTATTGACCTGAACATTGGAAAGATGCAGTGGAACATTAGTATGGATCTTACTGAATTTTAGGTTGAGATCTAGGCCCAATTCCACAATTACTGGGCAGCAAGCTCACAAGCATTAGCGAAACAAGTTAAGGATTAATATGTCACAAATCAAGCCTAGATAAATGCCAAAAAAAATGTTTCAATTATGTTGCAAATTAGCCCTTAATAAGTCTTGTTGAATTAATGGCATTGCCAATTAACCGATAATTCGTCGTAAGAAATTAATGACATTTCTATATATAAACTAACCTAGATTGAGTAATGGCTGAATACAATAGTAGATCAGGTAGCATCCAGTTTTAGGACCAACCTTTAGAACTCAGCATTGGCTTAAACAATAAAGTTAAAGAATGATGAATATGAAAAATATATTTCAACTTACCTGACCAGGCATCATCTCTCCATTAATTCCAGTAATGTTAATGCCCGCATAAAGACAGGCTTTGTAATGAGAGTCAACAATATCACGTCCAAAAGCCTTGTTAGCACCAACAGCACAATAGTATGGTCCCCCTGTTGAGCAAGGGGGAAAAAATACAATCCATGTAACAATAAGTCAATAACAAAACATAACAAAGTGAATTAGCACAATAAATTACAAGACTGACGAAACAGCCACAAAATGACTAAAAGTATAAATTGGTTCAAAAAGTTAGTAACCTTTCACAAAAATAGTGTCCTCAATAAAATGTATACACCATCGATTAAGAACACAATAATTTGTAAGTGAACTGAATTATTTAATGAATGTCTTACCAAACAAATTCAACACTAGGGTAGTATGGTGATTTACATTAGACACTAAATCTTCCATTTTAAAGATTGAAGAAAAGGAATTTTTGCCTGGGGCCCAGAAAAATCACTAATAGGCCATCCAAGAGGCCATTGGACATCTTTCTGCAACAAGGTGTATTCCTGCTCAATGCCATACCTATTTGGAGATCAGACAAAAACTTTTAATTGAGAAAAAAGAAGAAAATCATACCAAAAAAGGAAGCAACTATATATATCATACCAAGGTTCTTCAGCAACAACATCAGGATGGCTGAATATCTTTGCAGCATTATGTCTCTTGTTGGTAGGAATGGGTTCCCCAGCAGGAGTGTAAGCATCACACATAACCTGCAACCAATTGTAGTTACAAGACATGAGATGATTACTCCATGGAGGCAAGTTTAAATGAAGAAAGATGTACTGATATATACCAAGATATTGTTACCCCTCCTGAATGGATCCTTGAAAATTGCCTGTGGACTGTTGTATTTGATTAAGATACACAACATTAATAAGAGAAGTTTGGAAAAGAACCAATCCTAAATATGTGACGGTCCAGATTTACTAGAAAATGAAACAGATTTAAAGTGTGTACTAAGAAGATATGATCTGGGATTAGAAAAAGAGGCTTATAGTACTGAATAAATAAATAAATAAAATGAGGCTTACTATAAGATCGCTTCACTATCTTCTCCACTAGTTTGACCAGTGCTGGAACCATCATAGTACCATTTGGGAAGCTTCGAAGGGTCTTTAATTGGTCCCGAGAGAGTCTGTAGTATATCCAAAATCATTTATTGTTGCATTACTTACCAGCCAAATAAAGATGTTGAAAATAATACATACATTTCTCGCACTTTTCTAAGCCGGTTGAGGTACTCAATTGAAAATTTTCTTGAAACCACACAGATTTTCTTAATAACTTTTAAACAGTAAACTTTTAAAAATTCCAAAAAATTATAGGACAAAAAGAAAATGCTTTTGATTGCAAAAAGAAGTAAATTACCCTTGCTTTACTCCTCATGTCCATACCTAGTCCCCCGACCCTATCGTAATGAAAATAAAAGGGGGTAAGCGTGGGGAAAGCAATTGAAGAAAAAACAAGATAGAAAATAAGCATGGTAGTTGAATTTGATGAGAAGCAGGCCTTAAGTGTTAATGCTAATGTGTGATCAGTATATGCAATAGTGTTTGTAATAAGCAAGATTTTAAATTGCATGCAGTTTCATCATGTTCTTTGATATTATAGAAAATTGCAAGCAAATACGGTCAATACAGCCACAATTGAGGTGGTGTTATAGTCACGGACACCGCAAAACCTTGATTTTGCTGCCAAATCACAGTTGCGGACAGTTTTTTAAAATAAGTGAAAAGCAAACCACACACAAGCTAAAAACATATAACTGTTCTGGACTAAAGAAGCAAAGGAAGCCTCTTAGAGTATATTATAAATAATGGCCAACCATTCATACCATTTAAAAAACTAACTAATATTTTTCCAAACAGTTCAGAAACAAATTAAATCACATTCATAATAGCATTTACTCTCATATGAGCATAGGACTTACTAGTCTGACTTGCATTCTAGTAGAGGAAACATTGTTAGATTTACGGTGAAACAATCAAATAAAACCAAAACAATATTATTCAAGAACATTCACTGAGAAAAAAAGCATAATAAAATGTAATAAGGAGTCAAACACTTTAACGAAAAATAAAAGGAAAAAAAGAAAAACAGGGGAAACAGAGCAGTACAGAGACAAGTAGAGAACACTGTATCCATCAAATGGAAGATGAACAAAAATAATTCACACCCACTAAGATAATCACTCCAGCACATATGAACAAATAGAGGCATGCAATATTGCAATGCTTGATTATACGTGCAAGGGAAACATAGGATGTGAGTGTGTGGTGAAAAATGAAGGGAGACACTAACCATATGTACTCGGCGATCACCTTGTCGGTGGTGTTGGAGAGGTAAGGTTGATTAGATAGGAGGGTAACGACATCTTCAAGATTGAGAATTTCTATTTCTCTGCCTTTTTTCGTTACACTAATTCGATACAAGGTTGAGTGTTTGCTGTTAAAAGAAGAGGAAAACGTGTAACTGCTGCATGGTGTCAAATTGTTTGTTCTTAGAGATGTAAGACACGTAATGTAGAGTGGTAATGCATGACCATGACACTTGGGCACTTGAAGGTAATGGTAGCATGCAAGAAAGAAAGGAAAATTAAATGTGCATTTGAGTGAGTAAAGTCGAAAGCACAATTAATGCATCAGGATGGTAATCTTTTATTGAAGGGAAAACACATCAAAGATAAGGGGAGGCAAAGAACCATACAAGGAACATGCTTGGTTGACATGAAGAAAGCACATCATAGTTAACAGACCAAGAGGAAAAGCAAGGAGTAAGGAACATGCCAGTCTTGGGTTATAGCAAATTTTCTACGATCTAAGGAAGACAAATTTATTTTTTAAAATGTTTAGCTATGAAATTTATTTTATTTTATTTTTAAATAGAATTTTAACTATTTTAATGTTTAATATATTTACATATTATTAAATATGAAATAGAATAAGGTTCATTCTTTCAACATTATAAAGTTATATTTTGTTTATTGAATATTACATATTTTTACAATTTTTTAAAAATAATTTAGTTTCCAGTAAAATATATATTATTGTATATCAGATTATTATGACGCTCTTCGTATATGTTTACAGTATTATTTCTATTTGAGAAATTAAATTCCCAACTAGCTTTTATTTTATTGTTGTTTTTAAGTTCCAATTATACACAGTTTCAAAATAAAAATATTATTTCTCACATAATCTATGTTTGTATTTTAGTTTTTAATTTTCTCTCTTTATAACAATTCAGAAAGTGATATTCGTGTGTCTTTTATTAAGTAAAAAATAAACGTTAGATCAGTAATAAAAAAAGGTTTCCAACAAGATAATGAGGTCATTTAAATTTTCATATTATTTAAATTGCAATTTTATTAGATTCTATATTTACATGGAACGAAATTTAATTTTTATATTCATAGTGGATCGAATACTTCAAAAGTAAATATTATATAATTAATTAAATAATATTTTTGGTATAAAGTGTGGCTAAAAGCAAAAACAAAATTACGCAAAGATAATACTTGAAGCCGTAACCCCCATTTCGTGGTATGAAATTAACTGTCCTAAAAAAATTACACAAATTTTCATATTATATAAGCATCAAGACAACAATTTCCTTCTCTGAAAATATACACTATTTTGTTCAAATTTTGTTGTAAAATATTCTATCTGATTGCTCTAACTAAACTCAAAGCATTTGTACATCCCTCTGATTTTCCGGCAATGCTCTCTTGACTACTGCTTCTGAATCTATTTGGATCATCAAGTTTCCCAACCTAAATTTAAGAAATCGTAAATCCACCTTTCATTATGGTCTCTTATAATTCCACCACAACCTATCATCCGTTGAGATCCTCTCATAGAACAATCTGTACTCAAAACAAAGCATCCTAAAGGAGGAGTTTGTCACTTATTTTGGACTTCTACCTTTGCTCGAGATATTACTGTGTCTAAGTGATTTCGAGAAGTCATCTATAAGAATTGACCAAATAGAAGTCAATCTTTTCTGTATATAAGAATCTGAATTATTACTGTCAATTAATCTCGATCTAAGTTACCTTCTCTTCTATATTTAGGGTCGATCCCATTTTCATTTTCATTTCAACCAGATTACACATTGACATAACATCATTCTTCTTAGGTAACATCATGGTGGACCACCCTATTACATGTATCTTTCTTCTTGAACCTTGATCACCCCATATAAATGCTCTTTGTGCCCTCTGAGTATCTTCTTGGATATTTTTGGAATTGGTGTCGTCGTCATAGGATAAATTGGTAAGGTTTGAATAACACTCTTAGCCAGTGTTATTCGACCAGCCATCCATCCATCCTGATAATTTATGAGATACTTACTCTGCTAAATAGTGAAAATTCTGACGCCTTGGTGTCCTTCCCAAAAGAGGTACCGTAAGTACTTTCCTAAAGTTACAGATTGATGTACGATTTGCATTTCTGATATGTTGGTCCACATTCTTTGAAAAGTAAATACTAGATTTTCCATTACTAACCAACTGACCAAACATGCTGCAGAATTCATCAAAAACACTTTGTATACAATTCAACCGATTGACTGAGCTTTACCAAAGAGTAACACATCAGCGAACATAAGATGTGACATCAAGGGACCATTTGTTCCAGCTCTGGTAGGTTTTCAGCATCCTTCATGAACAACTTCGGAAGACACGGGATAAAAAGGAGTAGTTTTATTTCCATCAAATTATTAGGGTTAAATAAGTTTATATACTTGTAAAGTTAAATTTTTACTTTGATTTTCTAAATTTAATTTTTTTTATTTTAATCTTTACTTTTAGTATTAACTGATAAAATAGCAATCAGTTTATTAATTTGTTACACCATTAAAACAAATTTAACATAATAGTTATGGATAAGTTTTTTTATAAATTATATTTTTAAATACTTCACTAATTAATTTGATGTTATTTATTATTTTGAATAAATAAGAATTTAAAAATACATGTTACTAAAAATTATATGTAATTATTTTATCAAACTAATTGATAATGTAACAAGTCAATGAACTATTAATATTATTATTATTTGAATACAGAAATTAAAATAAAAAAAATTAAATAACTAAAATTAAAATAAAAATATTTAAAGAATTAAAATAAAAAAAATCTATTTTATAAAAACTACAATGTTATTTAAGTTAATAGTCTCTTTTTAAATATTAAGTTTTTTTTATTAAATACAACAATCAGGTTATACAAACTTTTAAGAACCTTTTAATTTTTAAAAATTAATAAAACTTTTTTTGGAAATTTTTAAAAATAAAATATAAAAATTATGTGCATTTATAAATATTTAAATAATTTATTAAGTAAATATAAATATATTGTTGGGAATAAAAATGGAGAAAAAGAATAAACAGAGACTTCAACACCCACTCCTTTCTCTTTCACTCCTATCTTCAGGTGTTTAAGATTATATGTCATTTCTTTGTTATTCGGTGCTCAAGAAGGAGACAGTCAAAACATAAGGTGTATCACGAATTAAAAGTTATATATATATATATATATATATGAAAATAATGTTTAATTATGTTTTTATTTTTTAAATACAAAATTATCATTTTATTTTTAATCTAATTTCTGTTTTCAAATATTTATACAGAAAATATAAAAATAAAAAATAAAAATAAAAATAAATGTTCCTAATATTTTTGTGTTTATTATAAATTTTGAAAAATCATTCTTAATATTTTTTATAAATATATGTAATATCATTTTTTTTTTACAATTTTTAGTATGATAATGAGGTGGGAAAATGATATTCATGTCATATTTTTTAATATACTTATAATTTTTATTTTTACTTATTTTTATTTTGATTATTTAAAGTTTTAAAGTTTTAAAAAAAATAAAATGTAACCATTTTTTAAATATATCCAAGAATGTTTAGTTGATTTAATTTGGTATCCATGTAAACATTTTAATACATTATAATTAAATTAAATTTTCATTAAGCATCTTTTCTAACATCACCATCGAAAAAAATTACAAAATATTTTCATTTTATTCAATTTCGTAATATTTCTTCCAAAGAAAAATTAAATATAAGTTCTTTCAAATATTTATAGTTTAATTAGAATTTTAATTTACTAACTAATTATAAATAGAAATATTCAATTCATTTCCAAAATGTCAATTGTCATTAAGCTACTAATTTTATTTATTTATGCTCACAAACGAGAAAGCTGGGAAAGGGGAGAAAGATAAAGGAAATGGAACATAGCTTAAACCCAATTTCATTAAACTAATTACTAACTAAATTAATTAATTTAGTTAATTACCCCTACAGTTATTTTTAACATACCTCGTTAATTTCTAAATTTCATAAAACAACATTTTTAATATCTTTACTAGAAACTTTAATTGATATTCAAATCCTGAGTTTGTTTAAGTTCATGAAATTTCTCTCAGAATTTAAATAATAAGTTATCTTTTAAATTTCTTATTTTAGACCTATTTATAAATTATAATTTCAAGATAGATTCAAATACTCCTAATTCTATTAACTACTGAAATATTAATTTTATATTTTTATATTAGTAAATAATAAAAAAGAGAGGAGGTTACACAAGGATCACTCATCCATGTACCATGAAAAATATGAATGTATATACTGTTTGCATTGTTACCTATAATGAACACCTAATTCAAAACGATGAATCCATGATATTAACTACTATATTCAATGGGAGAAACATGACAATGTCCCATAAAATAGAAGATTTCATTAAAAATGTACAAAGTCATGTTAAAAATAATAGCTAAAAAATTAATTAAAATTAAAAAATTAATTAGTATATAATAATTGAGAGTTGTTAAACTAATTAATTAATCTATCAGTATTTTGATAAAATTATTCCTCGAAGTAGTTGATAAACATAAAAATGATAAAATTTTATTTGTTTATATGATATTTTTATATAAATTTTAATTTAATTTTATTGATAAAAATATAATTTGGTGTATACATAATTTTAATTTTTTTAATTAATTTTAAACTCTTGTGATTTTTATGATTTAAATATGATTTTAGTCTCTTAAATTTGATATACTTTTAATTTTAGTTTCCTAATTAAAAATTTATTTTTTTAATCCTTTAAATTTAAAATATTATTTTGTCTCTCAACTTTAATTTAGGATAGTAAAAATATAATCTTTTTAGTCCCTTAAATTTACTTTGGGAACTAAAAATAACATTACATGAATTTGAGACACTAAAAATAGTATTTTTTTAATTAGGAAAATAACACTAAAAATATATCAAATTTAACGAATTAAAATCATATTTAAAATATATTTTATTTATATATTAATTATTTTAATTTTATTCTTTATTTTTAATTATTTTATTTTCTTCACACTAAGTATTCTTTTATTAATTTTACATTATATTTTAAAATGTTTTTAATCAAAATTTAAAATAAAATAAAAACTATTATAATTTTAAGTATACATCATAGTTGTATATCTTAAATATCAATTATATCCTTCAATTTTTTATTTTGAAAATTTAAAAAAGTTTTATTCTTTAATTTTTATTATTTTTTTTATTAAATTACATTTTTGAACCTCTCATTAAATAGTTCAACGTTATTTATAATTTTGAACAAAACAAATAAGGATTTACAAACATAATATAAGTTACTATATTCTCAAAATTATTGTTACACTATCATTTAACATTTTTTTACTTAAAATTAAATTCAAAAATAATTTTTCAAGAACTAAACAGAAAAAATTTTAAGAGTAAAACCAAAAATATGTTATATTTCAATGGCTAAATTGATATTTAAGATTATTTTTATTATATTAATTAATATAATATTTAAAATAAAAAATTTAAGATAAAAAATATTTTAAAAAAATTATTATCTATTAATATCTTAAATAAATATAATAAATAAAAAAATAATAAAAAATAGAATAATATAAAATTATTTAAAATATACTTAGTGATGTACTAAAATAAAATTATTATTGATTATATCAATATTTTATGTAATTAAAATATAAAAAAAAAAATTACCTCATGAAAAATAATAAAAAATAATTAAATTATATTTTATGAGTTAAATGAAAAATATTGTTATGTAGAAAAAAGAGCAAAAATGATTTTAATAAATAATTTAAACATAAATGAGAAACAAATATACAAATTTAAAAGATATAAATCAACATCTTGAGGATGTATTTTTAAAAATTATATAATAAATTATAAAAAAAATATTTATCAAATACTATTATTTGATGAACTGTCTATAAGGTGTTGAAAAGAATTGACTAATATAATGGGAGGGGTAAAATAAACAAACTTATTGGAATGATTTTGTCTAAGAGTTAAGTCAAAGGTCATAAGAATGAGGCAGTTACTCGGTTGCTAGAGTAATTGTCAAAAATATGAACATCAAAGAGGACGCTACAAGTGATATATTTATCATTTTAATAGTGTAATTAATAAATAAAGACACACATATATCTTGACATTTATATGTGGTGATTTTAACATATTATTTTAATAATTATTTTTAGTTGAAAAAATATGTTTGACTTATAATTTTTTTAAAATTAACTTAAATAATTTTGATTTTTAAATATGATATTCAATCAATCATCACTTATAAAAAAGACATAATCTAATTTAAAAATAATTTTGTCATATTAACAATCAATAAAATATAGAGTTTAAAGTTCAAATGACAATAATAAAATGATATTTATTAATTTTATTTTATTATGAATGATTATCATTTTTTAGTTGAAAAAAGTGGGACATTATAATAGCATATGTTAGTCAATTTGATCTTATATTTTTCTATTGAGTTTAATATTCATACATTTAGTATAAAATAAACAACTAAAAGAAAATCGTTCATTTTCTTTTTTAAAAGATAAAATTACCAAGTGAACATAATTTAAACATTTCAATATAAGATTATCAAAATAATTAAATAAATTAATTTAAATTAAAATTTAAATATTTTTTTGATATCTTAAATTTAAGTATTTTTATTTTTAGTTCTCTTAATTATTATTTTTATTCCTTAAAGATTATTTTTTTTAGTTTTTCATGTCAAATGAAAAATTAATGATCCATAATTTGTGACAATTGTGAAAAATTGGTTTTCAATTTAAATTTTAAAATATAATTTTTTATGATAAAAAATGGTTATGAATTGTAAATCTAAAAACCTTACAAGACGCTTAAACCCAACTATTTATGAAATTGTAATGAAACAATTAAAAATATATTAATTATAAATATTATCTTGTAATCTAATAATCCTTATAGATTAATTAAATTGTTAAAATTTTGAAATATTAAAAAAAATCCACAAAAATGAGAGTAATTTATAGATAACATGGATATTTATTTAAAAAACACGCTTTTTGATATAATTTGAAAGTTATTATAATTTAAAATTCACACATTACCACTAAAGTACTATTGGTGGATTAAAAAAAATTATAAATTGATTTTAATTTTTTTTTATTTAAGATAATTGATAGTTGTTAACTATTTTTCTTTTTTCGACAAGTGTACCGATTCAATTATAGTATAGTATTTTTTTAAGTACGAATGTCGTGTCCACAAGAAACAGTTTCAGTAAAAATTCTTATATTGTAAATTTCTGTGAGTATAAATAAATGAATAAATATTTGGTTAAAATTGGGATTGGGTTTTCAAAATAACTTTATGGCAAACAGAATATGATTTAACAAAAACTT
>JAMLFT010012041.1:0-10677 GCA_026544285.1 Pachyrhizus erosus | reverse complement strand
ATATTATATATTTTTAAAACTCATCATATTAATTACAATTTTTAATAAATATAAGAAAATTTTAATATTTATTTAAAAAAAAATTATGTTATCCGAGATACATAGTTAAGCTACGGAAGATTCCCATTTGTCTTGCGTCGAATATCCTTGGTGACTATGCAAACCTATATTTGTCCTTTGTGCAGTTTTCATTGCATTGCTAGTCAATTGTATATTCTTGTGGCCGAATTTTTATTTTTGCATTAATAATATCTTTTAGCTTGTGAGCACTACATTCCCACTTCTTGTTATATGTCCCATCCTCGAAATGAATGGGTGAATTATACTCTAACCATATCCTCTTTCTCTGAAATCCCAACACAAAAAAATATCATCATGCTTATCTCGTCAAGTCTATTTCAAAACCTGTTAACCACCACTGAGTATTGGTGCAGCCAAAGCACAACCATAGTTCTAGCCATCTTGGTCATTTCCGCAATTACTTGCTACGCATGGCTCAAACCCAAGGCCCAAAGGTTACCACCGGGTCCACCGGGCATCCCCTTCTTAGGGAACCTCTTATCCTTGGACCCGGACCTCCACACTTACTTCGCCGCCTTGGCCCAGATTCACGGCCCAATTTTCAAGCTCCAACTCGGAAGTAAGCTCGGCATCGTGGTGACTTCACCGGCCATGGCTCGCCAAGTGCTCAAAGACAACGATACCGTTTTCGCCAACCGCGACGTCCCCGCCGCCGGAAGGGCAGCGACCTACGGCGGATCCGACATAGTATGGACCCCGTACGGAGCCGAGTGGCGGATGCTCCGAAAAGTGTGCGTGGTGAAGATGCTGAGCCACGCTACCCTTGATTCCGTGTACGATCTACGGCGAAAGGAGGTGCGCAAAACGGTGACGTATTTGTACGATGGAGTGGGGAGTCCGGTGAACGTGGGGGAGCAGATGTTTCTGACGGTGATGAATGTGATAACGAATATGATGTGGGGCGGGGAGGAGAGGGAAAGCTTAGGGGTGGAGTTCAGGGAGGTGGTGGCGGAGATGACAGAGCTTTTGGGGAAGCCGAACGTGTCGGATTTTTTTCCCTGGTTGGCCCGCTTCGATTTGCAAGGTGTGGAGAAACAGATGCAGGGGTTGGTGCCCCGATTCGATGGGATATTTGGAAAAATTATTGGTGAACGAATGAAAGTGAAAGATGAAAATGATAGCAATAGTATAGAAACAAAGGACTTTCTGCAGTTTTTATTGAACTTAAAGGAAGAAGGTGGTGATTCTAAGACGCCACTCACCATCACCCACGTTAAAGCCCTCCTCATGGTACGCTTCCTCTCACATCCACACACTCACTTATTTCACTTTCCTCATGCCCCCACTTCCTTTACACCATAAGTATTCATATAATTTCCCTTTTTTTTTTTTTTAAGTTATTCATTTTTATTACATCTTATTTTATTTTTCTACTTGCATGAGAATTTTTATTTTAAATTAGAATATTTTTCTTTTTAAATTGTTCAATAACTTCGGTTGTAGTAAAAAAAAATTTATCTATTTAAATTTATAAAAACTCATTCGTTTTAATACTTTTATCAAGTTCCTTACTTTAAAAAATCAATATAAGTAATTGCGTTAGAGTTAGAGTTAAAATTAAGAATACTAAAACTATATAAAAACTAAAGATATAATTAAATTTTTTCTTTTTCATACAATTTTTTATGCATTTCTTTTATTTACATTCTCTTTGAACCTAATAGGTCATCCTTAAAAAGTGATTCTTCGTGGTCACAATTATCCTTAAAAAGAGAGAAGAAAAATAACAAAACAATTCTTCCAAGTTTGCTCATATCTTAACCAAACCTTAATTGAGGACAAAGGTGTACAATTATAAAAAAATAAAATAAAAAAAGAATGATATGTAAGAATTTTATGATTAATATTGTGAAAACTTTGGATGATGATAAACAGGATATGGTTGTTGGTGGAACCGACACATCTTCCAATACAATTGAGTTTGCAATGGCAGAAATGATGAACAATCCAGAGGTAATGAAAAAAGTCCAAGAGGAGTTGGATGTAGTAGTTGGGAAAGATAATATGGTAGAAGAGTCTCGCATTCATAAGTTGTCCTATTTGCAAGCTGTGATGAAAGAAACTCTTCGATTACATCCTGTGCTTCCACTTCTGGTTCCTCACTGCCCCAGTGAAACCACTACTGTTGGAGGCTACACAATCCCAAAGGGGTCTCGGGTGTTCGTGAATGTGTGGGCTATTCATAGAGACCCTTCAATTTGGGAGAAACCACTCGAATTCGATCCTACGAGATTCTTAGATGCAAAATGGGATTTCAGTGGCAATGACTTAAATTATTTCCCCTTTGGATCTGGAAGAAGAATTTGTGCAGGAATAGCAATGGCTGAGAGGACGGTTTTATACTTTCTTGCCACACTCGTACACTTATTTGATTGGACAATACCCCAAGGAGAAAAGTTAGAAATATCAGAAAAATTTGGAATTGTTCTAAAAAAGAAAATGCCTTTGGTTGCCATCCCCACCCCACGGTTGTCCAACCCAAATTTTTATAAATAAAGTTTAATCTAAAATTCATATGTACTAGGCAAGACAATATACATGTGTCATTATTCAACGCCAACGTAACCTTATTATTTCGAGTACTTTAATAAAAGAATTTTATTTAGTTGTGTTTGATGGATTGATTCAATCAAATTTGCTAAAATTATCTTGTCTAAAAAATATTAGCTGAAACAAGATCAAAAAAATAAAATTGCATTTATTTTATACAATTGCAATTAAAAAAGCGAGAATTACGCTTTTACTTGCCTAATTAGCTAGAAGATGAGTAAATTATAATAAGTGATAAATCGAGCATAAAAAATGAAATTGATCATATATGAAATGCGTCATATATGATATGACAAATTTTTTGGCATTATTTTAAGAATTTAATTTTTATATATTGTCAATTAAAAAAAATGTACTATCAACTAATAAAAAAATTATGTTGTCTACAAAATATCAGTCGAAACAAGTTTGAAAAATAAAATTGCATTTGGGTATGGGTTGTCACAATTGTAGTATTAAACCCTTAAATACAATTGTAATTTAAAATAAAGTGGGAATGACGCTTTCATTTTACTTGATTAACTAGTTGGAAGATGAGCAAATTACAAGAGAAAAGGTGATGAATCAAGCATAAAACATGGAACTGATTATCTATGAAATGCACGATTGTGAGCTTGTATCTTTGTATATTTTTTTTAAAAAAAGTGCTATTTTTTAACAAAATAAGCATGTTTTAGTTTTTTATGTATTTATCCAAATTACTTATTTTTAAAATAACATTTTCTATTTTTTTTAGAAATTAAATTCTATCTATTTTTTAAAAAACACTTTTTTCATTTAAACAAACTGGCCCAAAATATAAAATGCAAAAAACATTATATGACAACTATTTAGGCATTAGTTTAGGAAGTTAATTTTTATAAATTGTTAATAAAAATAATATTCTATTAACCTGACAAAAATTATGCTTGGCATGAATTTTAATATAATTATTGTAAAAATAAATAAACTTGTCATATATACAATAAATTATAATTAAATGATAATGTATAAATTATTTATACTATCATTTTAATGTTCTTTTTTGTTCTTAAAGGTAATAATCAAGGAAGGTTATCGATTATTTTATTAGCTATGACTATATTTGTAAGTTGTAGGAAAACATAAAAGGAAATTGAAGTGTGTTTTAAAAAAAAAAAATTGTAAAGTTAAAATTATCTTACAAGTAAAATGATGTATAAAACTTTTACAAACACAGAGTTATTATTAAGAATTAAAATATTTTTTAACATTTGGAAACTACTTATTTTTTTCAAACAAAAGTTTAATGAAACCTTTTTAAAGTTGCAAAATCCAAATTTTTATATGAGTTTGTCTTAATTCAAGACTTTGTCTAGTCTTACTATCAAGATTTTCACCAACATGAACATCCTTACAAGTAATCTTTAACTCAAGTCTCTTCAAATTCCAACACAAGCATTTTTTGACTTGCTTTGTTATTGAAATCTATAATATTTCTAAATAGACTAGATATATGGTTCTTGTAAGACTATTGTGGTTTTCTTTTCACTTAGCAAAGTAGTGTGTGAATGTTAAAATATTAAATGTAGCATTAAATTACCCTCTTTAATGCTAAAAAATTTATATATTAGTTTAGTTTAAATAAAATCTAACCATTCAAAGTTTGTTTGAGTGCTCTTAAATGAAATTTGTGTTATTTTGTAGGCCAATGAAATTAAGAGAATGTGATTAAAGAGAAAAAGTAGAAAGTTTAAGGAAGAAATTAAAAAAATGTTCAAACAAGCTTTCTACCTCAAATTCGCTCAAGTGAGCAAAAAGGCTTGAGCAAATTCTACCAAACATTTAAGAGCTTTTTGCCTTAATTTTGCTCAAGCGAAATTTTCCAACTCTCAAGTGAAAATGATTGAGATTTATTTTCCTGTTTAAAAAATTAAATAATAAAAATATGAAAAAAAATATTTTCTTTTAGGACAAAAAGGGACGAACCAAAAGGAATAACTCTCTCTCTCCTCCATTAGATAACTCCATTATTGAAAAATCGAAAAGATTTCCAAGATTTTGTGGATGGAAGAACAACGATTCTGACTTGGGTTTTCAACGTATTCTTATCTTTTGTGAATCAATTCTCATGGAAATGAATGACTGATCTATTTTCTTTGGGGTTGGATGCAATCTATTAAATTCTAATATAGTTATTGGTTTTCATATATATGATTTGTTTTCTTTTATCCATTAATGTTTCATTTATGTTCTTAATGTTTCTTATGTGTTGATCGCTCGTAAAATTATTTTTTATTTGGAATCCGATTGGAAAATATTTTCTTATTTTTTTAAAATAAAATACCCAATGGTTACGATTGTTAGGAATAGAATATCAAACATTGATTTTTATGGATGTTATTAGTGCAAGTTCTCTTCTTAAATATGCAAAGAATTGATATTTATGAAGGTAACTTAAGCTCTCATTATTGAGTGACTATGATCCTAGATAATGTAGACAGAGAATTTTTATATGTATAATTATTAATATTACAAAGGAGTAAAATTAGATGAAATTCAATATCAACTTTTTATCATTTAATGTATTTTAATCTTAATTATTGTTTTGTTTATAAACTTTATTTCTATTTATTTTTCATTATAAAACAAAGCAATTAATGAACCATTGTAAATATTATTGTAAATAAAACTAAATTTCTTAATTAGTATAATTGTAAGTTAATCATATATCAACCAAATTCGTGAGGAGACAATTTTATACTCGTTATAATTACAAATGAGTTATGATTACAAATGAATTTTGTACACTTGCTAAACCCTCACCACCTATTATTATGGAGTAATAAATTTTTTATCTCATTAAACAATTTTACAATCAATAAGAATTTCATAAAAACTAAATAGACTCTCAACTTAGGTTTAATATTCCTCTCATCAAAATGACTTAAATGAAACTGTGAATGAAATCTAATAAATATACTTTATATATAAATAAAACTATTAATACAAAATTTTATTATAATATAATTTATTCAAAAGTATATATTTATCATAATTTTTCGTTATATAAAAAATGCTAATATAGTAGTTTTTAATTATTGAGATAACAAAATGATTAAAAAAAGGATCTTATAAGAAAAAGCATCATGCTATAAAAAAAAAAGTCTTAATTTTTTTTGTACACGTCCTAAGAAGTTAATCATATTTTGTTACTATTGTGTTTAATCTTTTACATTTTACAAAAGATAAACCTCTTTACGAATTGTTAATCTTTTGCGTGAGATAAGGCTTGATGTCAATGTTGTGGCCACACCTAAGCATAAAATATTTTTAGTTAAGTACGAAACGTTTGATCAATTAAGTTTAATTCTGAATAAGAAAACAAATTGTAAGCACCTTCTTAGTGGTATATCAGAAAAGAAAAGTACAAAGGAGATTTTAAGAGAAATGTAAGACATAAAAAACATAAGAGCGGTTGAAATGTGTTTCAAATATTATTTTTTGCAAATCTATTATGTTTTATCTACATGTAAGAGGATAAAAAAACTTTATGAAAGATTTTTAAAAGCACTCTTATCAAAACTTTTATGAAAAATAATTTAAATGAGTTATTTAATTAATTAGAAATTGAGATAAGAGAATAAAAACATCTAAGATTTTATACTAGTCTGTTCCACCTTAGAAACTGCATTATATTATTAACAGCCACCAACTTGCATTTTAAAATATCAAACTCTGTTTTGGCAATAAGCGCGAACCGCAGAATGGTTAGCCTCAGTTATGGTGCAGAAATTTAAAAATAGGATATTGTTAGTTTGAGTAAATGGATTTAGAAATTAGTAACAGAGTTTTTATTTTTTATTTTTTGTTAAAAAACATTATTAAAATGCATTTTATAATACTTATAATTTCTTAAGAAATATTTGTGAGGTTGTACATATAAATAAAAAAATAGTATTAATAAGAAAAATTGAATAGATTTTTTTTATATTAAATAAGTTATGTTGAAAATTATAAGCCAATTTTTTTTTTTAAAAAAAGAAATTTATATGATTTTATGATTTTTTTTTTAATAAATTATGGCTGATAATAAAGAGTGTGTGGTACGGCCACCAGAACCACCCATGCAAATTTGCCCTTCATGCAGATTTTTTAGTACTGCTAATTATATTGCCTCTATAGAAGGATACCTCATCTTGTAATTTCTCATATAACTAATTCCTTTCAGAATAATAACTAATTTCTCAACTTTGTTTCAAAACCTGAACCTGAAAGAGTACTGCTACGACCTGGTTCTTGTATTGTGTCTCATTTTCACACTTGCTTGGTACGCATGGCTCCACTTCCTCAAACCCAACACTCAGATCCTGCCACCGGGTCCACTGGGCCTCCCTATCTTCGGAAACTTTCTATCTGTTGACCCAGAGCTTCACACTTACTTCGCCGGCTTGGCCCAGATCCACGGCCCAATTTTTAAGCTCCGACTCGGGACCAAGCTCGCCATCGTCATAACTTCACCGGCCATGGCTCGAGAGGTGCTCAAAGATCACGACACCGTTTTCGCCAACCACGATGTCCCCGCCGCCGGCAGAGTTGCCACCTACGGCGGCTCCGTACGGGCCGCAATGGCGAATGCTGCGAAAAGTCTCCGTGCTGAAGATGCTGAGCAATACTGCCTTCGATTCGGTGTACGATCTCCGCCGCAACGAGATGCGCAAAACGGTGGCGTATTTATACAGTAAAGTGGGGAGTCCCGTGAACTTGGGGGAACAGGTTTTTCTGACAGTGATGAATGTGATAACGAATATGATGTGGGGGGCGGCGCTGGAAGGGGCGGAGAGGGAAACATTGGGGGTGGAGTTCAGGGAGTTGGTGGCGGAGATGACGCATCTTTTGGGGAAACCCAACGTTTCTGACTATTTTCCCGGGTTGGACCGGTTCGATTTGCAACAGGTGGAGAAACAGATGCATGCTTTGGTCTCCCGGTTCGATACGATATTTGAAAGGATGATTGGTGAACGTACGAAGATGGAAGGAGAAGAAAGGAAGGATTTTCTCCATTTTTTGTTGAAGTTGAACGAGGAAACCAGTCATTCCAAGACGCCACTCGCCATCACCCACGTTAAGGCACTCCTCATGGTTAGTTTTTAATTGTTTGTGATAAAATAATCATTGAGGGACCATCTGTTTTCATATTTTACTATTGTTTTGTTTTTTCAAAAATATTAAATAATGTAATGCACTTTGATCGAGAAGACGAAAACAAACATAACCATCTTTGAATATGTAAATTATATTTTAAATTTATAATCTAATGTTGTGAAAATCTTGGATGAACATAAACAGGATATGGTTACAGGAGGAACTAACACATCTTCCAACACAATTGAGTTTGCAATAGCAGAAATGATATACAAGTCAGAGGTGATGAAGAGAGTCCAAGAGGAGTTGGAAGCTGTAGTCGGGAAAGATAACATGGTAGAAGAGTCTCACCTTCATAAGTTGTCCTACTTGCTAGCTGTGATCAAAGAAACTCTGCGATTACACCCTGTGCTTCCACTTTTAATCCCTCGTTACCCCAGTGAAACCACCAATCTGGGGGGCTACACAATCCCAAAGGGGTCACAGGTGTTCTTAAATGTGTGGGTTATTCATAGGGACCATTCCATTTGGGAGAACCCATTAGAATTTGATCCTACAAGATTCTTGGATGGAAAATGGGATTTTAGTGGCAATGATTTCAATTATTTCCCCTTTGGTTCTGGAAGAAGAATTTGTGCAGGAATTGCAATGGCTGAGAGGACAGTTTTGTACCTTTTAGCCACACTCATGCATTTATTTGATTGGTCAATACCCCAAGGAGAAAAGTTTGATGTATCAGAGAAATTTGGTATTGTTCTCAAAAAGAAAATACCTCTTCTTGTCATCCCCACCCCACGATTATCTATCCCAGATCTTTATAATTGAAAACAATATTTATGTATTAATCAAGTAATTATATCTGTATTCAACATTCAATAGTTCCTAATCTCCAATGCTGCATATTTCTATTTCTCTGTTATATACTTGGTTCAGTTGTTTAAATTTTGGGGTTGAGAAATAAACATGCACTTATTATCTGTTTTGATCTTTAAATTTATTTTCTAAACAAATTATTTGCTACTGAATTACTTGAGTAATAAGGTTTGGAAGCTCATCAACACGGCATCATATATAATGAAAATATGATGAAATAGTATAGCGTAATTGGTTATCAACTCGTTTGAATTCTCAAATTTCATTATTTTTAAAAGTTCAGCCGCGAATATGTTACTTAAGACATGTACTTATACTTTCGTCCTTTCTTCATCTATTTTTCTTATGCAAATATTTTTAAAAGTTATTATCAAATTGTTTTCTCATATTTTTCAGAAGATCATACGTACTTAGCAAAAAAAAAAACATACACACTTTTGAAAACAAAATGTTAGATATTTGTTTACCTTTCCAGCCTTGCGTCACCATTCTCCAACACCCGTAATATCAACAGTGTCCTCCTTTTTTCAAAAAAGAAAAAACAAAACAGTGTCTTCCTTGAATCTTTTGAAATATATCTTTTAATTAAGTTAATTAAAAAAATGTTTGTGTATGACTTTAGCAATTGCTCTAAAAAATTTAGATAAGGACAATAAATAAGTCATTCATAAAGTGCAAAATATATATAATATAGCCTTACCAATAACCTTTGAAATACTAAATAAAATAGTGTTAACCACGATCTTTACTCCTTTTGATAGAATTTGAGAAATTAAAAAAAAAATTAGTTTCTAAAATTTTAATAGAGGAATGAAAAAAACATTAATTAAATTTAAGAAACTAAAAAAATACAAACTTTTATTTAAAAGACTAAAAAATAGACCTACTACTTTCAGAAACTAACAACATAATTAAACTTTTACTTTATTTTGTTACACAATTAATTTTAAAAAGATAAATATAAATTTTTATATTGTCTAATTTTTTATCTTTAATTAATAAATCAAGTGCACCTTATCTAAAGTTGGCTTTTTCATAAAGGCATAAAGCCAAGCAAGCAAGGATTTAGATAAAAAAAAAAAATGTTGTTAATTACCTTTTCAAAATTAAGAAAAGCTAAATTAAACAACTCTCCCACTCCCACGTATTTCTTATCTATAAAGTTCTGTTATTTTTTTATTTCTAAAATTTGTAAGTGTGCATTAGTGGTACCATATAATTGATAAATGAAGACTAATCCAAACGTAAAAAAGTATGAAAAAGAGTTTTACATGAGCATTTTAAAAAATATGATTATTTTTTAATAATACTTGTTCATAAGTAGGTCCAATAAAGTCCTCCAATCTAACTAGCCCAATAGGGTCCAGTTGGTAGTTCCAATACATTTACAAGTTCCCACAAGCATCGATCAGGGAGGGCATAAGCCTTGACGCCAAAATGATTATTATTCTTTGCACACATACGACATGGAAGTCTCCCTCTATGTGAAACTTAATGCATGTTATCACAATTATATTACTCTGTTATTCTGCTGAAAGCTAAGTTTGTAAATAGTCACCGCCAATGTTTTCTTCTCGTTGCTCCTAATGCTGATTCCTTCCTCCATCTCCCTACCTTCATAGTTCGTTAAGATCAATACCAAACTTTATTGATGACATTTTTTACTTTTTTTTGTCTAAGGGGTTGTTCATAATAAACTTCACAGTGAAGTATGAGAAGGAGATAAGGAAATGAAAAGTACATGGAATGAATTATAAGCGATCGAACTCACGTTCAAAATTTATCTTACGTTTACCTAATTCTTTGTTTTTATTAGAAGCGAAATAGAGAACAAAGAAAAAGGAAATAAAAGAAGATAAATTAGAAAAAAGAATAAAAATATATTATTTATATGAACAGAAATTAAGAAATAAAGGTCAAGAAATTATCTTTACTTATTTAAATGAGTAAAAAAGAGAGGAAAAGCATAAATAAATTGTTTTAAAATATTTTTATATAACTAAAAAATTAATTTTTTTCTCTATTATTTTTTAATATAATTTTTTTTATTATTTTTAAAATTTTATGATT
>JAMLFT010012040.1:0-10677 GCA_026544285.1 Pachyrhizus erosus | reverse complement strand
TAATTTTAAGAATTATTACATCCTATAATAATTTTTAATTAAATAATATTTTTTTAAAATTTTCTCGTTAAGTTAAAAATGATATATACAAAAATTTATATTATTCTAAAATTATTTTATATGTCATTTTTATAATATATTTTTAAATATATTCAAATATAAATTATTTAATTACCTTTTTTATTATTATAATTTATTTTTTATAAAATTTAAAACAAATAATCAAAATAAAATTATACTGATATCATTTAATTTCTCCTCTATTTTTAATTATTAATAGATTATATTATAGATGACAAAAAAATCTCCATCATCCACATTTACAAAAATGAAAGATGAAAATAAAATATTTTATTAATTATCATAGCACTAAAATCATATTTAAAAAAACAATTCAGACATAAATATCTCTCGGAGTGCTCTCAAACAAACAATACTCTTTTTTCTGTTGATCTTCCTAATGAAAATGTTCGAGATACTGTCGTTCATTTAAAAAAACTAACTTATTTTTCCATATACACAAACTAAAAAGTCGAATTCTCAACCTCATATTTGTGGAATAGAATTATATGTTAACATGTCATATACGGTGTAGGTAAATTATAATCTCCACTATCAGCGTGTGTGTGTGTATATATATATATTATCAACCTTGCCTTTTTATAGTATAACTTTTATTTGCTAAAAATTATTGTCTCGTGTAAAATGTTGAGCAATTACTTAAAAAAATGCTTTTCATGTAAAAATGCCACAACTTGATGAGCATTTTGAAATGTGTGTATAAATAAAGAAATCAATCAATGAAAGAAAAAATAATAATTACATACGATGTTAAACATTAAATAACAAAACTGTATCTAGGAGAATTTTTTGGTAGGTGAGATAAAGAGGAGAATAAGTGAATAACTATACGTAAATAACTCGTTTTTTTTTTTTTAAAAATCTCATCGCACACATTACTCACATTTCATTTTTTATATTTTATTTATGGTAGTAAAATACTAGGAGGGTAGTAATAAAATACTAGCAACACATTCAGGGATTTAGATTTAGAGACTTTCGCTCATTAAATGAAAATTATTAAAAAGCATAAAACTTAGTAAACCTTACGTTTTATTTAATAAATCTCTCTCGTAATCTTATAATTTTCAATAAATTTTAAAAAATAAAAAAAATTGTGTTGAATATATATATATAATGTGTTGTGTTATTAGCAGTCATTTTCCCCTTATATCTCTTTACACATTGTGGAATAATAATTTTCGCGGGAAAGAAATCATAGAGTCTTGAGCTCATTCTCGTAGAAGACCAGAGATTTATCTAACAACTAGTTATTTTTCATTCAGAATTCTAAAACACAAGGAGGACAATAACCGACAGTAACAGCCGAAACGAAACAGACACGTCAGATCAAGATCAAGATCAAAATCAAAATCAAAATACACGTGGTGTCCCGAAAGTTGAGGAATGGACACAACACAGACTCCATCACAAGAAACAAAAAATGAAAAGAATAAATAAAGTTGACGGAATTTCTTTAGTTACACTTACACACCGTAAGTTTGTCAATATGACCCGATCCGATCTTAATCGGGTGGATCATCATGCGCCGGGTGCCGCATCCTTAACCTTACTTTGCAAATAGCCACCGTATTCTCTGGCGTAGTCTTTGACGTGGCTGGCGGTGTCGTAAATCCGGCTCCGAGCGTAATCGACCCGGTCTGAGCCGGGAGGGTGGAGGCCCCTGAAGTAACGGTACATCCACGACAACGAGGCCAGGAATGCAATGCCGAATCCGCACACGAAGAAGAACCCTGCGGTGACGATGAATAAAAGAGTGCCGGCTGGGATCCACACTGGGCTAGATACAATGATCAAGGGGAGGAAAAATATAAGGCCCAAAACGGCCCCTGTGATGGTGAGGCCAGTGATGAGCAGCAAGAACGAGGCGGTTACCAGAAGGGCTAATATGCCGGCCAGCTGGGTCGTGTTGGGGGCCCGCTCCTGGAGTTTTCGGAGAAACACGGCTGAGAGGGAGGGTGGGGCCGTCATTCTGTGGGCTTGGGCCGGAGTTGGGTATTGGTCCGCCATGGTAGAATGTTGGAGCTAGCTAGCTAGCGATTATGTGTAGTGTTGTGTTGTGTGTGTCTGAGAGAAGGAAAATGATTAAGGGAAAGAGGGAATAACGGGGAATGTCTAAAACAGACAGGTGTTGGGTTAAGCGTGCTATTTTGGTGACATGCAAGGGGTTACGTGGAGCTGCTGTGATAGATCACTGCTTCAGATTCAGACTTTTTCTTTTTTTACTTTTTCTGTGGAAGAATCACCTGCTTTGTCGCCTACTCAACATCTCTTTACAACTTCGCCATACTATTAATTCTATTACTTTCACAATTTTCATTTTAAATAAACAAGTAATCATAGCATGCCATCCCCCCCCTTTTTTTTTTTTTTTTGAAAAATAATCATATTAAGTAACTACTAAGATCTCTATGAATATATTCAATTCTAATTATATTCTCGTCAATTAATTGTATTTAAAAAATAAAATATTAAGTTATTTGTTAATTTAATGTGTGAAGGTGAGTATCACGTAGCAATAAATTATGTTTTTGTTATCAATTGATTAGTTTTTAATGTATAAACGCGAATATATTAGTACTTTTTTTTTTTTTACAAATTTATAAGTATTTGATTTATGAGTGTAGATATATTGACATTTAGGAAAATAGATAAAATCTAAGTCAAAATGAAATTTAAGAATATAAATAATTGGATTTTTTAAATTATAAAAAAAATTCAGATATTATATTATTAATGTAAAATATCTATTAATTTTATCAATATATAATATTTGACCGACTAATTTTTTTTCCTTTTCAATCACAATCACACAAATCAAATTTAAGATGCTGTTTAAATGATTCAAATTCAGTTGAATCAACTATATGTTGATATATAAAAGGTTTAACGTAAAAGCTAAATTTAAAAATAATTAGTTTGAGGGATTTTACAAAACTTAAAACAAATGGATATTTTTTTCCGGTGAAACCGTGATAAATCATATAAAAATAATCAGTTTGAGAGTTTTCTAAAATTACTTTGGATGCAATCCATTGGCAACACAATTTTTCTTATTATCTACTGAACTAAAACTTAATTCATCACTAAGTATGCACTGAATTTCTTTCCACCGATGACAACGTTGATTATAAATTTAATTAGTTGTATTATTTTCTCAACACATATGCTTCTTTTACTAAGTTGTATAAGAATTGATTTATTATCAGAAATTTATATCAACATATAATTAATGTCAGTGAAATTAAACTCATTCGTTTTAAATAAGATGTTGAATTTAAATTTTATAGATGAACAAAAATGTAGTTAAAAAAAGAAATTATATTAAAAATAATTAATTAATTTTTTTAAATAATTAATAAAATTGATTAGTATTTTATATTAATGTCATTATTTAAATTATTTTTAGTCTCATAAATTTTTATTTATTTTTAATCTGTCAAAAAAATTTACTTTATTTTTTTCCTTGATTTAAAATTTTTTAAGGATTAAACATATAATGAATTGTTTTTTGAGATATTAAAATCAAAACAATTTTTTTTGAACTAAATTAGTAAAACATTTATAAGAAAATAAACACATAAATTTACAAAAATTTTAAGGAACTAAAACTAGTAAAATAAATTACTTTAAACTGCTAAATTGATTTAAAAAAAAAATAAAAAATCAATCAATTGAAAAAAAAATGGAATCATCATATATTTTTATTACATTTGTTTGTTTTTATTGTAAAATTGAATTGAACCGTACACCATATTATATTGATTTTTCTTTTATGTTTTAAAATAAAATCCAAATATATTAATTTGAGTCATAATTCAATTTTGAATATGACAGTATATCATTTTACATGTGTTATTGATTAGTTATGTTATACAATGAGTTTATAATATTTACAATGCTTGACCAATTAACAATGTGTGACTAATTAACCGCGAAACATTTATAATACACTTTTTATATATGGTCTTTTTGTCTCTTAAAAATAATTCCATTTTATATACATATACATATCTAACTTTTGTAATGTAGTTATTATCATATACAGTCTTCTTATTGCTCAATTGCTAGTAAGTGTTTACGTTTTTTTTTTCTAGACCAAGTACATTTTTTATTGAAGATAATTTTGTTGAAGACGTATATTTTTCATTGAAAATAATTTTGTCAAAATTAAATAAAATTATTATACATAAAAAAAATTCTTTATAAATATTTAACACTATTACATATTTAAAATTTGAATTCATAATATTTAATTAATTTAAAATGATCTCACGTCAATTGATCATATTTTATGATTCAAGTATCATTTTTAAAAAACCAACTCAGTTAGTTGTTTTATTATGTCAATTCATTTTATACTTAATAAAATTAAAAATAATTTTAAATATCAGGTTATTAGAATAAATTAGAAGAATAAAAAAATTGCCAAATAAATCAAATTACAACATTTTTTTAATTTGATATTACATTTAACCCACGTTATTTTTATATTTATTTTCAAGTTTCAAATTATTTTTTAATTTAAAACTAATAAACCAACCTCACTTTAAACATCCCTAACTGTAATAAAGATTTAAGCCATTGTAATAAGGCTTACCATCTCAATGAAATTTGAGCACATACATAGTATAAATTCAAACAAATAAACGCATGCCAATTTTGTTTATATATATTTATTAAATTATTGCATAATTTGAGATGCTCAATTCCTTAAATAGAATGTTGGTTATCAAAATCTCAAAATCCTTTTTTTGGCATAAAATAAAAGTAACATTTTTATCTCAAAATATAAATCAAATGAGAGGAGAACCCTTGATTACATCAAAATCTCAAATTCAATTATGCGCGTGTATGTTTATTTTAAATTATTGTATATTTTCGTGTGATGCACTTGAAAAATACATGTGAAGAATCATATTTTTTTATTATTTTAAAAAATAAAAATATAACTTAAGAAGAATAATACAAAAATATTTTTATAAAAAATTAATATGACATTAGAATATAATTTTTTTAGTTTTTATAGTGAAACAGTCTTTAAGTATAGTTATTATTTCAAAAATTTCAAATTCTTTATTTACTAAATTTAGTTTTTTATAATGTCAATGATTTGTTTGAAGTTGAAAATAAATTTAACAAAATATATAAACAAAAAATAAAAATCAGAATAAAAAAACTTAAATATGAATTTAATTATTAAAAATAAGATATTTTAATTTTTTTATTTTAATCTTTTAAAAATTCACATGATTATTCTTTCATATTCATAAATATTTTAGAATAATTATTTTAAAAATTATATAAAAAAAAATTAGTTTTAACTGGTTCACGATATAAAACTATTTAAGTCATTTTATTTTAGTAATGTAGCCTATCTTGATTTGATAATTGTATGAAAAATTGTTGACATTCATTCCATATCAAAATTTAAACTAAAAATTATATATATTTATTTCACGAGGATGATAAAAGGAATAATAATAATAAAACCCGGATTCCCGCCCCTAAAGCAATGAAATAACGGCCAGAAACAGAACGTGGTTACAACGCTACTTTTGAAACTGAAAATCCTCCCAAATCCTAATGAACATAAACCCTAGTTCCCCCTTTTGATAACAGATCCCAATTTTTTCGTTAACTGAAACACGCACATTGCACTCACTCATCCACACATGGATGCACCACGTGTCTCTCGGACCCTCGGCGACCCCAAAATCCGGCGCTTCGGTTTCTTCACTTCGGATTCTTCTGCCACCGATTCCCTCATGATTCCGTCGCCACGTCATCCCTCCGTCACGCTTCCGGAGACGCACCCTTCCGGCGATCGCCACGTGCCCTCGGAAAACCCAAACCTTGCTACTGCCATTGGTAAGGGTTGAATTATCATTTATTTAATGTGGTCTGATCATGTATGATTCATGAATTATACTCTATTCATTGATTATGCACGCACGTGCCTTGTTCTTTCTCGTATTAGAAAAGAAGGAAGAGGAAGACAAAGAGCTTCTGCAATTAAGTTTAAAGCCGTTGAAAGCAAAAACTACCAAGGCTGAGAGACGAGCCTTGCAGGAGGCACAGAGAGCTGCTAAAGCTGCTTCTAAAGGTTGTTTAGGGTTTGTTTGCACTAATTGTAATTTATTCTCTCGAATTTTTCTCGTAAATAAATTTATTGGCCTGATTGATTAAATATATGGTTAATTATTTAGAGTTCAGATGCTTGTATTTATTGATCCATTACTTGCGACTGCGTAAAGCTGCTTGCGATTTAGGCCTGTGCAGTTTGCCACTGACACCCTACCCAGTGATATTGGAGGTGTCTACCTGTTATACCACTTTTTTTACACACACAAAAAAAGCTTTTTAAGCATGTTATATTGGACTATTGTTTTCTTATTGGAAATTTAGATTGATGTTATGGATTATAAAATCTATGATTCTATGTTACAATGAAGCTCACATAATTTCAGTAAGTTCTAAGCGCGGTTTCTATTTTTGGTTGCATATATTTGAGGGCATCAATTTTTTCTCTGTTTCTTTGTTTTTTGAAAGTATTGCATGAAATTCAATCAAATCAAGTTTGCATTGTATCCTATGTTTGGCCGTGAAAGAGATAATATGGAATTCTGTGTTATACAGTTCAGTTGCCACAATCAGGAACCTTAAATACTTGGCTTCGCTTCATATAATTTGTGTAGTTGTGCTTATGCTTTTCGTCATGTTCTGTATCCAGCTGAGGGAAGTAAAGCAGTTACTGAATCTGGCAGAAATGCCCAGGGTAAAAGTACAAAGCAGTCTTCACAAAAGAAAGGCAGTCCTCCCTGTGCGTCTCCAGTGGCTACTGATAAGAAAGCAGGAGATCGTCCTTTGGAGAAAGAAAGGAAAAAGGACGCTCCTCCTCCACGAATGCAATTTGATGACAAAAGCCGAATGGAAAAGCCTAGAAGGTGTGCAGCAGTCAATCCAACCGAATCAAGAAACAGAGTTGAATTATTTCAGCATTTGCCTCAATATGAAAATGGGACTAAGCTTCCTAATCTTGAATCGATCTTTTTCCAAATTGGTTCAGTGCATCCTGCTGTACTTGAGGTAATCTTTTGGAAATAATGCATATGGTGTCTCTTTGTTGACCAGGACAGTTACATACGCAATCTGAAGATGAATGCTTTTATTATAAATAAATTATTGTGTTTATTCACAATACTTTATTATTTATAGTTGCATATCTTTGCTCTGTTGTCCTTAATCTCATTTCATATCGAATCTCCAATCTTTTTGATAATATTCTGTTAGTTTGTCTTTATTATCACCCTACTTTTAATGCCATAAGGTATATTTTCAAAGACCTTGATGTTATCGAATATTTAACTTCAATTGCATGCTCTATGTTTGCATGCTTCAAATTTGCATGTTCACCAATGTAACGATGTGCTGGCTATTCACATTTTATTCTTGGATGATAATTCACATCATAATACTCCCTTGTCATTCAAACCATTCTAAAGGTGGGATTTTTTATGCCCTTTGTAAAGCCACAGCCTCCATCTGTCAATTTTATTTTGCTTTTTTCTTAGATTCTGTAGCCATTGGTCTGGTTACTGTCATTACTCATCATCATGTATGAGTCCATGGTTAAAGTTTGACACAAAATTGTTTTTGTAGCTTTGAACAGCATAGGGAGTTCCTCAATTTAAATGGGCATTGTGTGCATGAAAGTAAACTTCAGAAATAAATAGCAACTCAGATATGGCACGCATTGTCTTATATAATTTTCAGGTTGGACTGCGTTATTCAGCAGGAGATATATCAGGGGGGAATGCTCGTTGTATAGCAATGCTAAGAGCATTTCAAGATGCCATTAGAGATTACTGCACACCACATGAAAAAGTCCTTGTTAGGGATTTAGCTTCAAAAATCAATAGTTATGTGTCTTTCTTTACTGAATGTAGACCACTTTCTATGAGCATGGGAAATGCAATTAGGTTTGTACAGAGTCGTATTATCAACCTGTCTATAAATCATTCTGAGTTTGATGCAAAATCAGCCCTGTGTTCTGATATCGACCGGTTCATTAATGAAAAAATAATTCTGGCTGATAAGGTGATTGTCCGACATGCTTTTACAAAGGTTAAGGACGGGGATGTTCTTCTCACATATGGATTGTCATGTGTTGTTGAGATGATTCTTTTATATGCCCATGAGCTGGGAAAGCAGTTCCGCGTTGTGGTGATAGATTCACGGCCAAGGCTTGAAGGTCAGGCATTACTTCGTAGGCTAGTGGCTAAGGGCCTGAGTTGTACATATACTCATATAAGTGCTGTTTCTTATGTCATGCCTGAGGTCACACGAGTTCTTCTGGGAGCTTCTGCAGTTTTGTCTAATGGAACCGTATATTCAAGGGTTGGGACTTCTTGTGTTGCAATGGTGGCTCATGCATTTCGTGTTCCTGTATTGATCTGTTGTGAAGCATATAAATTTCATGAAAGGGTGCTACTGGACTCAATATGTTCTAACGAACTAGGTAATTTTGTTGTATCTGCTTGTTAATGTTACATTTTCACTTTAGTATAAACTTTCTTTATGTATCAACAAGAAGGATTAGGATGGCATTTTTTAATTGCTATCAAGTATTGTTTATGCAAAAAATGTGGCATCTTCCTCCCAATTCTATTGACTTCAAGCACTTCTAAACGTGGTCTTAGTACACACTCTCATATTTTTGTAAAGGAGTTGGAAGCTGTCTGTTGATAAACTTCAAATTGCTTGCAGGTGATCCAGGTGCTATTGCCAGGGTCCCTGGACGAATGGATGTCAATTATCTGGGCAATTGGGCCAGTGAAGACAACTTGAGGCTTTTGAATTTGATGTAAGCTTAAGATATTTCATTTGTGTGAACACCTTATCCCCCCAAGAAAAGATTACCGCTGATTTTATTTTCACTGACAGGTATGATGCTACTCCTTCAGACTATGTCTCAGTTATTGTGACAGATTATGGCATGGTAAGTTAATTACTGTACACTATAAAGATTTAAGGATAGTGTCAGGTGAGACTGGGTCATCAGTCATTATTTAGTACAATATATTTAGCTTTCTAAATCTGTGCATAATTTGTTAATGGCTTCATCCTTACATATATATTTTTAAATTAATCAATATCCTTAGGTTGTTTTCTATACTTGTTGGCTGCAATTTTAGAATTCTGTTTATTTTTCCTGGATTTTTTTGTCTATATACTTGTGTACTTAAATTATGTTCTCCTTTTCGTGTGGAAAGAAAGGATTGGAGGGAGAGGTTGAGGGTGAGTCATGCTAGTGTGTTTGAAAAATGAAGTTTTCTAGTCCTACATGTTCTTCATGACACTGTATTATGCTCCTTTTCGCTTAAAGCAACTTTTATACTAAAAAAAATTTGAGTACCTGTTCTTAAAACGTGAGTTGTTCTCTTTATGATACATGACTTCGCTACTATTACTTATTTTTATACTTTAAAAAAATTCTCAAATGATTAATTGCTTTCATTACCAGAAAAAGTTAATTGATTTATACAATTTTTGTATAATTTTAAAAAATTAAAAAATTAAAAAATATCCATGCAATACAATGCACATGATACTTAGTATCCTTTTTATTTTCTTCTAGTTGGAGGAAGCTTAATGTTGGAAAATTGTCGTTTCCTACACTTTTAATTTTTGATTCTTCATAATTACCAGTTTCACAATCTTCTGTTTACTCTTGTTGATGTTGCAGCTCCCTCCTACAAGCGTGCCTGTAATAGTACGTGAATATCGACGAGAGCATTTGTTGATGTAGATATAGAGAAGTCAGAAAGTGGTGCTAACAGCTCTGCAATCAACGATTTATATTAATGGAGTTTTTTATATACTGGAATTTTAGTCAGTGAAATTTTTAGGCTTTCCACTCCCAGAAATTTCGGAGATGCATTTACTTTCAATTATATAATTATTCATAATGTTTTAGTCGAGAAGGTTACTGGCATTGTAATAACATTTTCTGTCAAAGAATAAAAAGGATCGTAGGCCGTTGTGCATAAAGAGTAAATCATGTGTTATAGAGTCATATTGTACAAGCCACCGATTAGTTGACTATATTTGTATTAGCACTTGGCAGCATGCTGGAGCCTTAAAAAAATTATATATATATATAAATAAGTGACTTTAGTAATTTTTTCTGTCTATTTTTAACATAAAATAATAAATTTCTTATTAAATTTGTGTTATATATATATATATTTATTTATTTAAAGACATAATATTTTTTTAATTAAGTCCTAATTAATTGTTAATTATTTTTATTTTAAATTTTGTCTTGTAAAATATTGTATATTTAAATAGATATTATTTATATTAATTATTAACTATCATTGTTTTCATAAATTTATTAGAATAATTTTTAAATATTTTAAAGTATAATTGTCAATTTAAAAAGTTATAATTTTCTTAAGTATAAATGTCAATTAAATTTTTTATTAAATTAAATAAAATAAAATATTATAATTAAATATTAAAATTATTATATAATATTAAAAACATGTATGATTTTAAAATTAAAATAAGATATTTTAAAATAATAATTTG